>JBCJKH010002494.1:12141-33116 GCA_039877255.1 Loriculus beryllinus
GCTGTGTTTCCCATGTAATGGTGAATTAGCTATTACTGAACCAGGAACACAGGCCATAGAAGTCAATGGGCCATGACTGTCTGTGGTTAAATACATACTTCTGTGGAGCGAGATAGGAATTCTGCAGAATTACTATTTTAATCTGTGTGGATTACACAGATCAGCCTTGAAAAAGGCAGTGTGATCAACTTACAGAGAAGCCTTTCCACCTCATTTTTAGATATACTTAAGTATGAATTATTATCACTTTCTATTTTTAGCCCTAAATTTCTTCCTGTAAGTTTGCCTAAATCTGTGGAGATGATTAATTTGTTCTCTTGCTGCACTGTGTCTAGCAAATGTAAATTAGAATGTGCATCTGAGTTTGGTTTTTTTAAAGAACAAGTACATGCCAGAAATTGTGAAGCTGTTTTTCTCCTGAATTTTGTAATTCAGGTGTAAGGTTTTCAGGATTGGTGGTATTACATAGATGTTAAGAGCAACAAATCCAGTATTTTATCTGGATGAGTCTTTCACTGCATTTAGAATGATAGAATCAGTAAGGCTGGAAAAGACCTTTAAGATCATCAAGTCCAACCTTTTTGCCAGCACTGCCAAGGCCACCACTAACCCGTGTCAGTGAGGGCCTCATCTACGTGGTTTCTGAACACTTCCAGGAACGATGACTCCACCACTGCCTTGGGCAGCCTGTTCCAATGCCTGAGCACCCTTTCAGTGAGGAAATTTTTCCTGATATCCAGTCTAAACCTGCCTTGGTGCAACCTGAGGCTGTTCCTTCTTGTCCTTCCACTTGTTACTTGGGAGAGGAGACTGACTACCACCTCACCACAACCTCCTTTCAGGCAGTTGTAGAGAGTGATAAGGTCCCTCCAGCCCTTCTCCAGGCTAAACACCCCCAGTTTCCTCAGCTGTTCCTCATAAGACTTATTCTCCAGATCCTTCACCATATATCAGATATTTTAGAGCAGCGTTTTCCTGTCAGGTATGAGGGGGACCATTTAAACAGACTTTAGAGATTTAAAATTTAAGAAGTCTATTGTAATCCATATCCATTAGAATGTCTGTTGTATTACTTTAAAAATACAGTGGTTTATAAGTTTTCTTTCTATTTTCAGGCTTGTGTGGATGTAAGAGCAAGCAGTGTATTTTGGCAACAAATGGAACTAGCAGAAACCATTCAGGGGCAGCCCAAGTTACCGGAGTGGCTCTCCACCCACCCTTCTCACGAGAACAGAGCGGAGCACTTAGACCGGCTTATCCCAGAGGTGAGCAGAGTTGAAGGAAGTTTGTCTTTCTCTCTTAGGAAGGTTGCCAGGATTCTTTTGATATTGATTCATGAGCTACTTAGGTATCAATTCACAATCTATTCCTGTAGCATCAGTCTTATCTTTATCCTTAGAGAAGTTTTCTGTTACATAGCTCTCAATGTTAAAGGTTTTATTAAATGAGGAAAAATTAAGATAGCACAGATAAAATGTAATCATATTCTAGGATTTCTTTACTTTCCTGATTTCTGATTAAAGTGCAGTATTTTTTGCTTTTGAATGGCCTTCCTGGTGTAGATGTGTCCATGTCACTGATCTCATCCATTCTTTTCTCTTTTTTGCCATTTTGAAAGCCAGTTTTTAAGTTGCATCCCTAAACTGTCTCAGCTCCTCTTGCTTTTTGTAGCTATCCCTGGGCTGTCAAATAGAGAATGCTTCTTCCTAGCCTGTCTCTCTCACTGACATGGGATTAAATATGCCTCGAATAACGTGCCTCAAAAGAGCATCAGATCCCCAGTAGATTCCCTAATAGCCCTGATAATTATGGTAGGACTCTGGGGATTTTACAGTCTGCTTTTTTCTTCACATCTCTGTTATGTCAAATTGGGAGCAAATGTTACCCCACTCCAAGGAACTTGAGCTAATTCACACAATTGCCCTTCAATCTGCAGTCTTTGTTGTTTCCTCTCAGAGGAATGCCAAGTAGATAGCTACTTGGGGGTTCTCTTCATTTGATGTGCTACTCACTGGTAGCTTAAGGACAGAGAACCAAGTTTAGTGATCCTAGTTTGTTACTATTTCTTTAAATAGCGGGGTTTTTAACTACAGAGAGAGAACATGGGTTGCTTTTTGCTTCTTTTTTTCTCTTTAAGACATAGTGTTTAAAGCACTTCACAAAAGCACTGTTTTTCAGCAAGCTAAGCTGTGTTTGGAAATTCCCTTTCTTAAAACCAACTGGTAATTTTTAGTTCTTTCTCCTCTTTTTGTGTTTTTTATTTTAAACTCTCAGTCACTTTAATCCTTGCTCAGTTCCAAACTGTGAAGACAGTTGAAGGTTTATTGGCAGAGGGAGGCCTGGAATGTTGAGGTGTTTGCTGATTTCAAAGGAGAAAAAAGGATTCTCGTGAATTATTTGATGAGAATGAATGCAGTAAATACTCTAAATGATGGTATAAATCACAACTGACATTAGGGCTAGGAGGTTGGAGACTGGCCTGACCGAATATTTTAAGTATGCACAAATTCTATACTGATTGTGAGACAATTTTGATGGATTTTCTAACACATTGGAGCAGCTGAATAAAAATTATGCTGCTTGTGGGGTCCTAAGTTTAGGCAGATTGAACATAAAGGTTTTGGGATCCTTTAGTTTCATACAGTTATTGATTGGCTTATAAAACAGGAATGAGATAAGTCACTTCTTATGTTCTACCCCAGGACTAAGCAGGTAAGTTAAATAATTGAGCAACTGTGTAAAACTGGCAGTCATGTTATTTTGCTCTTATCTCCTGTAGCTTAGCAGGTGCAGCAGTCTTCATCTTTCTATAGCCATTCTCAATTCTGAAAGCAGTGAAGGCTAGGAAATTATCTTCAAAAAATTAATATGAGATGTTTTCATTTGCCTTTTACCTTAAATGGTTCTTTTTGGAGTAGGATGAGAAAGCAGGGGCCAAAGGCTTCCTGTTTTTAACAGAAGTTCAGTAGATAAGTGAGGTTGATATTGCAAAAGTAGAATAAAAATTAAATAAAGTATATAGAGATGTCATTGGAAGCTTCTTGTTTGAGGTGTTGACTCCATCAGAGAGCTGCCTTCTTGAAGCTGCATCTCAGGGATTTAAAGGGAATCCCAGGGCTTTGTTATTATTGTTGTTCAATATCCCACCTTTTTGTTTTATTATTCACACAAAGGGGTTTTTTGAACACTGTTTTTATCATATATATTTAATGGCCATTAGATGTTCAGAACCTGGGGGGAGAAGCCAGGTTTTGAAAATGGCCTTTTTATCTCTATAGTATCTCTCTTTGGAGAAGCTGTACTTATGAATCAGTATCAGATCCACGATAAGTACTGTTGTGTTTCATATGCTGATGGATTTGAAAGTGAAATGATTTTCAGGACAGTACAATATCTATTATTAGACAAGCTACTGGAGCTGGGGGAAATAGGGACAAAGTTTTGGACTTGTCAGACCACACAGATGTTTTTCTACAGACTTTAAGCAAGTTCCACAGTAAGATGCCGTCATAGAAAGTGAGAATTTATCTTCAATCTCTAAATCTTTTCTTTTAATGTTCTCTGGCCAGTGTTTGTCTACCTTTTTCTTACTATGCTCTGCAAGTGGAGCACTGTGCATGAGCTGAAGCCTCAGCTACACTGACTAAAGCAGAAGGTTATGTAGTGAGCCTTGCCTGTGACACAAAAATCCATCTTGATGTGACATTTGCTTTCTTGGCATCATGTTGTTGGCTCAGATTCCATTCTTCATTCACTGTAACTCCTGTTTCCCACTCTTTCTTGTGGCAATGCCATGCTGAGATGATTTTGAGAGCAATACTAAGTTGGGACATGCCAACTCTGCTGCTTCTCCTTTGTTTGCTTGCTCAATTAACTTGTCAAAAAGTGAATGCATTTGTTTTGGCAAAACCTTTTCCTATCAAACCCACATAGGCTGTTTATTAGTTGTATTACTGTGGGGGTAGTTATTGCTTATTCCTCAGTCTGCTGCCTTTGGGATATTGAAGATACATTTATTTCACTTCCTTTTAAAAATGAGTTGGTGTATTTGGGCTTCACTTGTGAAGTGAAGGTTGCGAATAGTTACTGTACCAGAATATACTAATTAATCCCTATCAGTGTGAAAACTTAAAAGAAAATTAGAATAAAAAAATACTGGCCTCCCTATAAAGTTGTAAAATATTTTGTCACAATTTTTCTGTACCAACACAAGCAAAGATTTGAAGAATTAGCAATATATATAAGTTGCTTTTCTCCAACAAGTAACAAATGTATCCATTCTTTTAATCCTCATTTTACTGCTGCTTCGTTTGTAAAACCTGTTGTCTTCCCTGTGCCTGCTAATTGTAATACAGCTTGCAACTCAGCATTTCTTATTTGTTAATTTTTCCTTTTTTTAACTTACATGCTTGTGCTATTTCTTAGTTTTTGTCATAATTGCAAGGTCAGAGCTGAAGTCAGCCCTGTTGAGGTAATCATAGCTAATACACAAGAGACTATAACCCTTGGCTTGGTTTGCAAACAAGAGAATGATGTGACTTTTATACTGAGAGTGCTGATGGCCTGAGAGGTAGGATGAACTCCAGAAGATTATAAGGAGTCAAGATGCAGCAGTTAGCTTGGTATCTGTGACACTGATGAAGGATTAATACTGGCAGCTAAAAATTACATGGTCCTGTATTTGTCTCTACTGGAAGGCTTTATATGAAAGCAATAGCATGAGGTGCAGCTCCCGAATTATTATGCCTTCCCCCTCCCCAGCACACTGCAGGAGGTGACTGCAGTTGTATTGGTAAGAAAAACAGCTTCACCTTTGTTACTTACAGGCAATAGTTTGATATTTTATTTGAGACCTCCTGAACTAGTAAGCATGCAGGTGGTCTTTATTCTGAACAGCAGTACTTCTCTCTTAAGGTTAACTTGAAATGACCAGCATTAAAGTACTCTCTGTTCCCAGTTGAATCTATGTACTCTCTCTAGCTAGTTAACCTTGGTGCAGTTCTGTCTTCTTTATCAGGAGCACTCTTCAGTAATAACAGTCAATGGAACATGTTCTGATTATAATATCAATATAACATCCATATGCATGTGTTTTATTTAGAATGCTTTTACTTGTCTTCTTACCCAAATTGTCAAAACCCAATTGACTTGAGCAATATTAGATTAGATCCAATGTGCTTGACCATGTTGGGCTGCTTTATCTTTCAGGAAAAATGATATTGTTAACTCTTCAGCCTGTTACTGGTCTCCTAAGGATGTTACAAAGCTGTTGGCACAAAACAATATAGCAGCAGTCAGTCAGCTGAGCCAGGGGAAGAGCACAACTAGGGCTGAATGCTGCATGGCAGTCACAAAGGCCACTTTCACTGGAATGTGTAGTCATAGCTGTCTTTAACATGTCAACAGAGCTCCCCATTCTCATAGCTGTAGTCTGTTTAATGGCATGTGAGTTGACAGTGTTGAATAGATGCCATCTTACCCCCCTTACTGCTTTGTGTCTAGCAAGAATACAAAGACATACACAGGGTACAAATATTAACTCTGAAGTATGGGTTTTACCTTTGCTGCTGTGAGTTTAGCATTTTAGATGGTTTCACTCATGGAAATAGGCCAGGCACTATCTATCCATGAAAACCAGAGATATAAAATCACTAAATTAGTTTAAAAGAGGATTATGTTACCCTTTCCAGTATACAGCCTAAATCTTTATATTTCCATTTGCCTTGAATAATGCTGTTTGACATTAATGCAGTCTAGCAGCAGCTTATGTTCTAGACGAGAACAAGAGAAAACTCTTGGTTTGTCAAAAATGTCAGTTTAGAAATTAATTGGTCGCTGAAGCAGAAGAGTGTTCAGTCGTACAGTTACATTTAGTGACTACATGGACAATCATGCTGTAGAAAAACAAATACTGAAAGCTTTATTCGTGTCTTTTAGAAGTTAGACAAGAGGAATATTTGCATGCCTAAATCAGACTTGTGTATCCAGTAATTTGAATGTTACATTTCAACAAGAAACAGCTGGAGAAACTCTTGTTCTACATTCCTGAAACTCATCTTTTTCCAAAGCCAGTTGTTATATATAAACGCTGTTTGTTTCTAGCCATTTACAGCAAACTCTTTATCAGCTTGCTGTAATGAAGATAGGGAGAAATATGTTTTCATACTCCCTTATGCAAAGAAATGAGTTTAGAAGCTCTGCTCTTCTGTTTTGTGATCTGCTGCAGTAAGATGTTTCCAGTGTTGCCTGTGGAAGAATACCAAATCGTTTCAAACTGATGGGCAAATTCTTGTGCACAGGGGTACTAGTGTATTTGGTTTGATATTTCAGCCAAATCTAGTGTATATAAAGAATCCATGGTTATGAAGTGGAATAAAACACACATTTGAACTTATTTTCCCATGGAGGGGTTGAAAATAAAGCTGGATGTTAATCTGCCTAGAGTTTTGTGCTGTTACTTGAGGCCAAGATACAGATAATACTGCATAAAAGTGACTACACCACAGTGGCTATTGATGAATGTTAAATATCAGGCTAGGTTTTGACTTGTTTTCTTGCTGTTTCATTTTACAAGTCTCAAAAAAGTAGTTCTCAGTGGAGACATAGAACCCCCTCAAATTCTGCATTTAATATTTTGCTATATGATACATGGGATCTTATCTTGCTTAGTTTAAATGGGTCTTGTAGGAGAATCCATGTAGTAGGTCTGTGTCCAACTGCTTGCAAAGTACTGCATCAGATTTAGTTGTGTGGTATCCATTGTTGGCTCTAAAATGAGCTGCTTGTTTGTACGGACTGATAAAGATATCTTCAGCACTGTTAAAATGAACCAACCTAAGGATCCTTTAAAGCAGCTGACTTCATACAGTTTCATATCAATTTCTTCCCGGTGCCTCTGAGATATGAGATTCATCCATTGTCATTCCTTGCTCAGATTGCCCACAAGGCAGGATGACCTGGGGGGAGTGTGCTTGCACTAATGGATTTTGATTCTCTGGAAAATTCTTTGGCTCCTTCGTGCCTCTACTTTCTAACATGCTGAATGGAAGCAATGGCACTTAGTGAGCAGGAGTCACATAAAGTTTGGTCTCTTCTTATCCAGATGAATTTTTACATTTTAGAGACATTGTTTTCTCCAGTACTTGGAAGCTGTGTATTCAGATGCTTCTTGGAGATGATATCACTTCTGTAACTGGTCCTTAACTCTGCTGATCAACCAGCTGGATCTCTGGGCCAAACACTTCAGTGTCCATTATGTTATTGAAGGGTTTTCCTTCCTTTTCTGAGTTGAGCATCTGTATGACTTTAGTCATAGAACCTATCTAGTATAAAGTAAATTATTCAGAGTTCTTTTTTTACTTGGTGCAGTTATTTTAGTTTACATGTGAATGTAAATTTAAAGATAAAATATGCTGATGTGGACAAGTATCGCATAAAGTAGCTGGAGAACTTCCTATCTATTTACGCTGTACCTTTGGAATATCCATTCTTTGAGAGACTGGCTGTGAGAATGATTATCATTCTTCATTTTTTCCCATTGTTTTACCATATTGCTACATTTCTTCTCAGGAGTTCTTGGTTTCTGTTGACAAGTTGTTTGGTAACAACTCAGGCTCAGTACTGTACTCACTAAGCTCTGTGTGCAAATGCAGACCTTATCGAAAGCCAAAGCGGTGACTGAAACCTTACTTGTTTTTCTTACTTAAATGAGCTTGATTTGTTTTCCTATGTATTCACAGGCTCTTAAAATAAGAGAGAGCTGCAATTGCCCATCTCTTTCTGGACCAGATCCTCGCCTCATTTTCAGACTTAACATGCAACATCTTCTGGAATCGTCTAAGAATCAAGAAGCCCCAAATTCTACAAAGCGAGATCACCCAAAACCCAAACTGGATTTTCCTCACACTCAAAAAGTGGAAGATAGCCCAATAACTTTTGCAGTTAAACCTACAAACTAATGAGAACAACTTCCAATTTTTTGTAAGCTTGCGGTCCCTGAAGGTCTCTCTTCTAACACAATTTTGTCTTTGAACCATAAAGAAGATGTAGCCACTCATATTCAGTGTTCTTTAAAAGTGATCTCTCACTCAAAGCAATAAGGAACCATGCCCACACAAGACGAGCGGCATGTTGGAGCAGAAAGCTCCTTAATCATCAAGAGTTACTAAAATAAATCACTTCTCAGGGGGAAGATAATCTCATACAATCCAGTCACACAGTGTAATTTTCAGCTTTATCAGGCTCACCTTGATCAGAGGACAGATGAGCCAGAAGCGTCCCTAAAGCAGAGGAAAACATACAGTTTTCATCACTTAAGTTGTCTGGTTTATCTTGCTGTAATTTGGGTTACATCTCTTCAGCTTCATTTGAGAAATAATGAGGAGAGCTTACTGCCTGCTCCACATCTGGTATCTTTAAGAATATTAAGCTGAGATGTGGTAATAGCCTATGGGCGAGATACACCCCTGCTTAATTAGGTGGATTTACTGCTGGGATTTTTCTTCTTTCTAAGGCATTTTAGAATATGGATTGATTCAACATTTTTCTTCAAAGCAACCTGGAAGGGTTGAACAAAGTTCAGTTTAAAAAAAGGAGTTAAATGATTTTTAAGGAAGTCTTTCTTCTGAAAGAAACACAGTGTAAGAACCATAGTTTGTAGCACTGGAATCATAGAATCATAGAATGGTTTGTGTTGGAAAGGACCTTAAGGTCATCTAGTTCCAACCTCCTGCCATGGGCAGGAATGCCTCACCCTAGACCATGTCACCCAAGGCTCTGTCCAGTTTGGCCTTTTAAAACTGCCCAGGGATGGAGCATTTACCGCTTCTCTGAGCAACCTGTTCCAGTGCCTCACCACCCTCACAGTGTAGAACTTCCTTGTATCTAACCTGAACTTCCCCTGTTTAAGTGTAAACCCATCACCCTTTGTCTTATCACTGCAGTCTCTAAATGCTTTACAAGAATGGCTGTTGCCTTTTTAAAATGATCAGGGTCCCTCATCAGAGTGCAGTTTTCCTGCCATGACATTTGATCTACATTTGGGTAGAAGTGATTGCTGATGTGGAAATATATTTATGTAGTAGACAGATACAGCAAGATTCCTTGACTACACAGCTTTTGCAGCTGTACCTTATCCTAAAAGGTGACTTCTCTTCAGGAAACTGGCATCCAGTGCTGAGCATCCCTCCTGTCCCCAGCCCCTGAAGCCACACACTTTATACTGTGGAGACAAATACGAGCAGTATAGGTTAAACTCTGCCTTTTGTGATGGGCTAACCAATACAGCATGGTATTCTTCATTTGCACATGTTTGAGTTATCCTTGCTTTGCAGTTGAAAGTATTGAAGTGGTGATCTTACAGGAAGATGTAGAAAAAGGTGGCAATGAATGGAAATAAAAATGGAAATCCCGTTCCTTTTTCTGTTAAGAGGTATTTGCTATTAAGGGTTTTGTTACCCATATTAAAACAAAAACCTGTTTCACCTATGGTAGGATTTTACATGAAGTGGACATTTTACAATGTATTGTATTTTGAAATACTCATAGACTTTATCTTATTTCTTCAATTAAATCAGAATGCAAGCTTTTAGAAAGGAAAAACCACACCTATTCAGTGGTGCCAGTGAATACAGTTGGGGAAAAAAGATTCTGAAACAAGTAGATCTTTTCCTGACTTCAGTTGATGAGCCAGGGTCCTTTGAGAAACACCAGCAACTCCCTATGTAGAGGTAAGTTGATGTATGTGTAATGTTGATGCTTTTAGGTCTTATTACATAGCTCTAGACTGGCCCGCATATTGCTTACAAGCTGGTTTTAAATCTCTGCTCACTACTTCTGGCAAGATGCAGAAGCTCCAGCCTGACCATTATTCATTCATCCATCCGTTTTTATTTCTAGTGACAGGAGGTTTTGTAACAGCCGTTCAGTGATGTGTTGAAGCATTTGGACATTGTCACCTAAAGGTAAACAGAAAAATACACCAGTTAGATTTCCCTGTGGACCTTATAGTTTATACAGCAACACTAAGACCCCAATGCTGCTGCCTCTCTCTCCTTCCAGTGTCAAAGCTTGTTTTGTTATCCTGGGCTCCTGGTTGACTTGCACCATGATGCTTGTGTCTGTTAGGACTCAGGACAACATAGAGTTTCTGTAGCGTTGAAGTATGAAACTAGATGAATTTCCTCTCTCTACTGTTTTAAGTGACTGAAGTATTGCAGTGGAACGCTGGAGGTGCATTTTTTTAAGTTCACCAAGGGAGATGTCCTTAATTTGTGTGTAAATAGTCTCATAACCCTGATCATGGTGATGTGAGAGAAGAGGTTTCAAGGGAGAATTAGCTTATATTAGACCAACAAATGGCTTGTGTACTTCTTCCAGCTATACTGGTCTAATAAAACACATCTCTTTCCTTACAAACCTTACATACACGTACAGACATACATACATACAGTACACACCCAAACACAAGAGTTAGACCTCTGCACTAAACCACTGTAGTTTTAAAGTGCAGAATGAGATGCTGAAAATTTCAGGTTTTGCTTTGCATCTTGAATTATCCCTAGTACTTTTCTCAGATGTTTTAGGAGGGGTTTCTTCTTTCTGCATCTTACATCCAGTGGAGAATATGCCTTATGCTCATCTGCCTCTCGAGGGCACTTTTCCCTTAAATTCTTAGTGAATACTTAACCATTACATCTGTCTATATCTGGTTTCTTTCTTAAACAGAAAAACATTGCTTTCCAAAGATTTGGGAAGTCATAGGAAAAATGACACTTTTAAAATTAAAGGTTATAATAATAATAATTTAAGCTCTGTGTGTATATTATTTAATATGTTAATATATATAAACCATAATATATTAATAGCTTGCTAATCATAATAATTATCATTTCAAAATACATCCCTTAGGAAAATACTCTAGTTGCAAACTCCTGATGATCCATAGAAACTTTTCATTGCACTTGTGTAACTTAGTATGTCACAGGAAAAACAGATCTAAATTCAGTACTTGAAAGACACATGTCATACAAGTGGGAGGATAGTGGCTGAAGTGAAAAAAGGCAGGATAGATCAGTAACAACACAACTGCATTTCCAACATCAATACTGCTTCCTGTCGAAGGACTAAATATACAATACAAATCTCACTAAATCTCTTCATGCATTTACAGTACTGGGAGTGTTGAGAGGTTTGTTAAGGAGGGAATGTGCATTCAGGGCACTCCTGTAATAAAAACTGCTCCTTATAACTTTGAGTTTGGCATCTTTACTGTTTTTTTTCAAACTTGAAATACCAGGAAAGCAAAGCAAACAGCTGTTAGAATGCCCTTTGTTCTTGAATTCTGTTTGTAGTCACTAAAGCAGAACAATCCTGCAAGCTTGATGCTTTTTTTCATACATTATGTAGGCTGCCACAGCTATGTTTTTGCAGTGTGGGGTTTGTGTCTCAATATCCCTGGCTGAAAAACTTATTTCCAATAGAACAGTCTGTTGTAAGCTGTTTCACTGACGACACAATTCTCTCTGCTGAAAATCCTTGTTTTTCCAGCTCTTGGGAGCTTCTGAAGGGGGAGCAGGATGATCACAAAGTGTAGTTGGTAGCAGAGGTAGCAGGATAAGAGTTTCCTGTAAGCAGTGCACTGCGACTTCTTTAGGTTTCCAATCCATATTGCAGAGCGTGCTTAAGTCACCCACAGTAAGAACTGATACTAATAACTTGCATTTCTAGATCACTTGATGCACCTCATAAATAATAGTTAAGTTTTTCTATCATACCTGAACTTTCTGACAGTTGTATTGGAGATATTGAAGCTTGGCAAGAGTGAATTTAACAAAGCTTTGTGGAAGATGTGTGAAAAAGTCTGGGGCTGGAACTATGGCATTCTGAATCATTCCTTTGCTTACTAATGCTGCATCCTCTGTGTGTGTCTAAAACTGGAGTCCTCAGGGCAAATTGAAGTGATAGTCTTTGGGTGATTGTTACATTTATACAGTTTGCCACCTTTCGCTGTGTATCTGCAGAGGTTGGGTGTACCTCTTTATGTATACAGGACTAAGATACAGTTATTTGTTCTTGATGCAGTTATTTGTTAACTACTTTCTCTTATGCCTGAGCTGGTTGTTTCTTGACTATAAGCATCATCACTAAAGACCAATGCCTGAATCTGTTGACACTGTGGTTATTTCATCTCAAAAAACCCTTTAATCTCATATTTGTGGTTCCATCACAAAAATCTGTGTTGTGCATTTACTGTCACATTAAACCCTGGCAGTGTTCAAGGCCAGGTTGCACGGGACTTAGAGCAACCTGTTCTGCTGGAAGGTGTCCCTGCCTGTGGTAGGGATTGGGACTGGATGAGCTTTAATGTCTCTTCCAACCCAAATCATTCTATGATAAGATGCTATGGTCAGCTGTAAGGTAATGCTTCATCAAAGTCAGCTACAATTCTTACTTTCACATGCCCCTGCCCCAGCTTCCTTATGCTGCAGGTGTCTGCTGACAGCAGCAAGTGCTGCAGACAGAGGAACCCGGGTAAGCAGAATTGACTTTTAACTAAGTCATATGAAAGCTAGGGCTGAATGTTCTGTCTGTGATAACTTCATTGCTGGGGTTTGCAATTACTGGCAGATCTGTGAAGAGAACTGACTGTGTCTCTGGTGTCCCTCTTTGCTGCCTACACATATTGCAGCCATCCAGTCAGTGTGCTGTTTGACGTCCCAGAGCCTAAGGCTATGTGCCAAATATAGGCCTAGCAGGATATTCCTGGCTACATTGTTGTGGCTGTGCTGGTAGAAGTCTGCTGGTCCTGGGATGAGCCAGGAGTTTTTACCCTGAGTTATGAATGGATGCAGAGAACTGTTCTCTCCAGCACATAAATTCATTATAACTATTAAACTAAGCTGAAATTGAACCTGTTGACCTGGAAGCGAATGGCTCCATAACATTTCATTAATCCTTTGAGATGTTTAATTCCTGCTAATTTGATATTTCAGATATGATCTCCTCTACAGATATAATGGCTTCATTAGTATACATTACATGATGTCTTTTCACACTGCAGCATGTACAGTATTTATCCACTAGAAAAGTAATTCAGTAGAGCTCAATTGTAAAACATTGATGAAAGTAGGAAAAGGAGATGTGCAGTAGTCATATTTTAAGCATAAACATTGTTTCAAATAGTCTGCTATTTGTTGATATCTATCACCTTCTAAAAATGTGCAACTTCTGTTGCAGCTTACCAAAATATTTCAATTTAAAATGGTTTTCTGACAGTACTGGATTCATTAGCAAATCATAAGCAGCGTTGGGTGAGGCAGCACTTGACAGAAACATGGTGTGTAGCTTAGTCACCTGATAATATCCTCAATCCAGTCTTTCATATTGTTGGAGACCAGCAAAACAGATGTGAAAATTTGTATTTTGTTGTTGAAGAATACTTTTTCATTTGCAATGGTTTTCTTCTCTATCTTAATTTGATCAAAACTCTGCGCAGTGACAGCCATTTTTCATGATAGATACCAAAATATATGCTAAACACATTCATTTTGAAGCATTGAGTTTGTAAATCTTTTTGCTGAAGGCACCTGTTACAGAGCACACAGCTCCATGTAACAGTTCAGGACAGTGGTTCCAGTTGAGCTGCAGGGAACACGCAAAGAGAAAGTAATAAGACTTAGGAATCTGGTCCTTTTGCTGCTCCCGTCCCTTGAAAAGCCAGTGGAGACATATCTACAAAGCAGCTCTGACAGCTCATCTTAGAAACAGTTCATCTAACAAGTGGAAGGAAAAAAATTTCCTTGTGGCATTTGCTGTGTGATGTGACCTGCTTTTTCCTTCAGCTTTCACTGGCGTGTAGATCTTCATGGAAAACAGTTAGTTAGTGATAACTGTCTTGGGACATATTGTAGACAGCCTTGTGGTCCTGTCTTTTGTTTGCCCTCTATAGTGAGTTCCATCAAAATGTTGCAAGTTGGGGTTTATCCTGTTCATGAATGATGCTGTGGTCAAGGCCCTCCAGTTTCTCTCAGATTCCTATCATGCCTTTTCTGCACAATTGAGTGTAGAAAATCAATCAAGTGCCACAGAGGTAGGGTGAGGAAACCAACATTCAACATCAAGTCAATATGATGAAAGGGTGATCAGTAGCTTCTGTTGCTGATAAGCAACAGAAGCTACTGAAGGTGCTAAATGGGCTGAACATTTGACAAACCTTAGAGGAGGCTCTAAAGTTCTTGTGCATGTTTCATTGCAGGTTCTACATAGTCTCAAGTACTACTTTTGACCTTTGCAAGTAGTCAATCCAAGGGGTCACAAAAGATGCATAAATGTGCTAGAAAAGTGCTACTTCTCAACTCTAAGAGTGGAGAGAGGATTCGGTATTTGACCCAATCAATCGTCAAATATTTTCCTCAGGCTTTTGAAGGATGGGTTTTTTCATGTGGGTATTGAAGTTGGTTTTCTTTTGTCAGATCAGTGTTTATAGGATAGTACCTGAATTTAGATGACTCCTGCCCCAAATCAGATGCTCTCACTCCAATCACCCTCTGCAATCTAAGACTTGAATTAATGAAATTAAATCTCTTTTCCTCTTCTTGAGGGTTGGAACTGGATGATCTTAAGGTCTTTTCCAACCCTAGCTATTCTATGATCCTATGATTCTAGCAACATTCCTCTGTATTGTATATTTGGACTCTAGACAGTCAGAACTCCTTATTCCTGTCTGGGATATAGTGTAGTCACATTTATTCCATACGTGCATCGAATAATGAAGGAGTAGGTGATGGAGTAGTAAAGCTGCAGCAGTAGGATTTGTTAGCCACAAGGTGGCAGCTGGGCTGCCTGAGCTGGACTTGAAACTGCTGCACTGCAACGCCTTCATTTTTAGTCTGGCTTTAGTAAATTATCGAGGTGATTTTTCCTTTCAGTGTTAACTGCAGTGACTCTTCACTAGAGTAAACTCCAAACATAATCCTTGTGAGGCAGTGAATCTCCTGTGGTTCTGTTGAAGACTTTCAGTTCTTTATCTGTGTAGCAGATAACTGCAGAAAGCTGCTGCCTGTCAAAGCCTTAACTTGCCTTCAGCAGAAATGGTCAGAAAGGAGAGACTGACTGAGTGAAAAATTGTACATCCAAAAATAAAGTGTGCACCATTGGATTTACACTTGGAGTAGCCAGTGTTGAGCCCTATTGCATATCTGGTCTGCCTTCCTCCAGCACTAAGGCAACAAATGAAGACAGAACATTCTGTTCTGGTGCTGACAGGATGCTTGTCTCTGTCTAGTGATTAAAGCAGGATTTGTGCTCTAAGGACATAAGATGTGTGCTTCCACCTGTGTTTCTGATGTGCTAGGGCTTGGGGTTTTTTTCTTCCCTTACAACCTGTCAGTGGGGCTCCTCTATGAGGGAAAGGGAAAGTGAGCTGGGAGCTGACAGTGAGCACAGTTAGTGGCTGGTCATCTCATACACTATTGGTGGTACAGTTGGGTCCCATTGACAGTCTGGTGACTATCAGACAAACTGTAGGTGACAGACCTGGTCCAGGGTAGAAGCTGGAGGCTCAGCCAACCTGTGGGGATCAGCAGGGAACAGGCTTCACTCCAGCAAAGCTTGTCATGGCTCAGGGTTGAGCTGACATGGAGCTCTGGATGGAGGTACCTGTGCAGAGGCTCCTGCTGAGGCGGGTCAGGGCAATTAAAGTTTGCTGGTGCTTTTGGGGCTCAACACAGCCATCCTGGAGAGCCTCTTTGATTCTGAAGTATAAGAATGGACTAATGCAGGTGACTCCAGGTTTCAGTTTCCTATGCCATAATTACGTAGCTCTATAGTGTATGTCTTCAATGAAACAGAGATGTGAGAGAATAAATTCAAGGATGGCAAGGATGTATCTGGGTATATATCTGAGGTGAAGAGAAAATGAAAATACTAGGATAGGCTGGATTTATTTTCTTCTCTAGAGTTTTGATTTTAGAGTATGAGGGATAATGGAGAGTGGAGGAGATGGTGGTTCTTTAACATCAGCCAACCCTACTTGTTGAGGAGGGGTGAAATGGGAAGACTCTGGTTTTGTTCTGTGGCCTCAGTGCTTTGTGTTCTCTCTTCCCCCCCCCCACCTTCCATGTGAGATATTTCATGAACTAAAAGGATGAAGGGAAATAGTTGAGCTTGGTATTTAGAGGAACTGAATGTGTCTGAGCTGGATTTCAGAGACTGCCAGGTATACAAAGATTGTCTTCAAATGCTGAGCCTTCTTTAAGCACTTTAACAAACAGCAATGATTCTCAAAGCAATCAGAACCTGAGCTAGCACTGTGTTTGGTGGGGTTTTGCCCACTTTGCTATGTCCTCAGCTGTATCACCCTCCCATTACTTTGATAACACAGATGGGGCTATACTGGTCTGTGTTTCACCACTTTTTCAGCCAACAAGCTAGAAGGAAACAAAACCCTTGAGAAGCAGCAGGGGCCAATTTTCACTGTCAACAATGAGGCCTCTATTCTGTTCTCATTGAAATCCCTGGCACAAGTCCCAGTAGTTAGATCTGGATTTCTCCCTCCTTAAAACAATATTCTTCCCTTTGTGCTGTATCCTCTGCTTGTCAGAATCAGCTGATTATGAGCTCTTGCACAGATGACATTTTATCTTCAGTAAGCAGGAAGGAGGCATGAATTAGGGCTTAGAAAAAAAGTGTTAAATAATTAACCACAGAGGAAGGAAAACATCCAAAAAAAGTACACAGAAGGAATTGATTTACTTCATGTGACTGGGCTGGAAAGTTCAGCTCTAATGATAGTGGTTATATTAATTATGATGATTTGGTGACAAGGAAGCTTGTTACCAAATGACGGGGAGTATTTTCTAACCAAGATGAAGCAACTGCACTCTGTTGCTGCTGTGTGTCAGAGTCATTGATACCAGCTATTCCTCAAGATTTGTGCACTGCACGCTCATAGAATCATAGAATAGTAAGGGTTGGAAAGGACCTTAAGATCATCCAGTTCTAACCCCTCTTTCCAGGTGGCTTATGTGATGGCACAGTTTGATCCCACACTAACCCTTAAGCCAGAATTTGGGTAAGTCCATGGAAAGTGTTAGTGTTTACTCTGAATAATTCATTTATTGAGAATAACTGTGATGGACACAGTCTTGGACACTGTGGTGGGTTGAGCGTTAAAAGGGCAAATTCTTGTGTCTCAGCTGAAGTGTATCCTGGGGCTGTGCTGAGAGCATGCCTCTGTCTTTAGTAGTGACTGCTATCATGAATGCTGCTCATCCTGCATTGTCTGCTCTCACACCTCTGATGCAGGTCCGTCCTGCCTTAGCTGCAGCTTTAGTGACTGGAGGTATTTGTGGGCGTAGCTAACACAACGTGCACATTGAACATGTCTCTGTCTGGTATAAAACAACTTTTGTCTCTCTCAGAATATAGTATTCAAATTCGCCCCAGCTTCAATTCCTGATGGCTGCTTTGTCTCTATTCTCATTCTGGCAGGCTATTTTTAATGCTAACTTTTGACATGCTGACCTCTGTTTATCTTTGTTGTCAGTATTGCAAGAGAGAGGACTCACTGAAATGACTTTTCTGCATGGCTGTGGAAGCCATTGAGACCTCTGGACTTGCTGATTTTTCTCTGTGAGCAGGTCCCAGTCAGGCTATCCGTGAAGAAATCTCCATCTCCTAACTCTGGACTTCAAGTTTTAACATTTCATGGTGCCTGTGGGACATACATGTCAAGAGGCATCACATCTTGAAGGATGTTACTTAATGGCTATATTGAGCTGATACATCTAGGACTTTAAAAAGGAGGACCTTGAATTTGCAGGGGATAACAAAGACAGCTAATAAAATGAGTGCAGCATAAGCAGAGGGGTGTTCAGATGATGGGTGACATGGTTTAGTGTGTGGTGTCCATGCCCGTGGCAGGCAGGTTGGAACTAGATGATCTTAAGGTCCTTTCCAACCCTAACTATTCTATTCTGTGATTCTGTGATCTGACACACTAATCAGTTTCCAGAGCAATAACAGATTTGGGGATCTTTAGACTTCCCTTTTATTGCCATTGATGTGGAGTCAAGCTGGAACTCATTGCCTGTCATTACCTGCACAGCTGTCAGGTGTGACTGTGAAGGGACATGACTGCTGATGGTCACACCACGATGCCGTAACAAAAGCATAGCTAATTTTAGAGGAAAAAACACAACCCACAAACATTTATACCAGTTTTTGCTTCATTTTTATACACTAATAAAAATGCCATTTTTCCATGTATAACTTTGCCTGCATAAGAACGGCTTGCTATAATGATGTACTATTTCAACATATATATATTTAGTGTACATATTCCCTATATCACTAAGATATTCCTTATGATCATTTGGACTTGGTGTCCTTTTATAGACTATGCACATAGTTCTGCCTTCTGGAGGAATGCAACAAAACACATGCAAGCCTCTCATGCAGGAGCCATAAGCACAGCTCATCCTCTCTAACACCAGCCAGAGCTGCTTTGTGATCTCTGTCTTCCTATAAGGCTTCTTCCATTTAACCTTTTTTCTTACTCCCTGCTTGTCTACTTTAAACTTGGTTCCTTGTGAAAAATGTAAGGCTAAATCCAGGTAGCTGCTCCAGCTGCTGCTCTTTTCTGTTTCTGTTTCAAGATAACCAGAAAAGCTTTGCTAGCTAAGAGCCTAGGCCAGATGAAATGGCTTAACCCATGGAGTATGGCAGTGGCTGCAAGTAATGCATGGCATGTTGAACTCTTCCTATAGAGACTTTCACCCCAGGTGCTAGTACATCAATGACTCTTAATGTGCAATCTATTAGCATGTTTCACTGTAACAGTCTAATGAGTTGTAGTAATCCAGCCTGGAGGTCAGAGATGAAAGGATTGCTGTTGGAGTTGCTCGTTGGACTGGATTCCCCCATCTTTGGAAGGTCATAAAACTCACCCACCAAGAGAACAACCTTTGCCAGGTCACAGACGCTGATGGGCAGTTTGGCCTGTGCAAATCTGAATGCAACACCAGTCTGGCAAGCAGATAGTAGTGATTTCATGTTTCCAGTAAGACAAGGCTTCCTCTGTGTCTTTGTTAGTTCAAAAGGCTAACCCAGGAAATCCTGCATCTTTTATAATAAAATTGAATGTAGGACAGAACATTTTCAGGTTAGGTAACTTAGATGTTTGGGCTGCAGTACCTCACTGGCTTCAGTGAAATCATGGTTTTACATGTCTGCTCTAGTCCATCAGGTTGACCTGGTGAAAAGGTAATAGGAAAAAACAGAAATGCAACAAAGAAACTAAGATACTGAGACAATTAATTTAGGAATTTTGCTTCTATATTACCTAAACGGAGAATAAAATGAAATCAACCCCAACAAACTTTGGCAAAACTACAGCTTCCTGAGGTCTTAGAGGTTTTGGTACAAAGGCACCTCATAAAGCTGTGTGTGAGTTGTGGAAAGGAAAGAGTTGTTTCTTTCCCTTTTAAGAAAGGGAATCTCTACCTGTATCTCTGTATCTTTCATCCCCCCTCTCCCTCCCCAGGTGGGCTTCAAAGACCCCAAAATAGTCACCTGGGGAACTTAAGATCTGCAGAATTCTTTCATTTAGTATAAACATGTTTCTAAAATCTCAGTGTTGTGATTAATGTTGACAGTAAAACGTGGATTTGTGCACTGTTTGTGGAACACAAATGTGAGATCCCTGAGGTCCCTCCAGGTGGGAGGTTTGAGCTCTTTGCTCTTTCAAATCCTATTAGATTTTGGCCAAAGCTTTGTGGAAGAAGCAGAGCTACCTTCTCCACTCCTCCTCATCTCATTGCATAGATACCGTGTGGTTGGGGATTTGTTCCTTCTACTTCCTTTTATTCACACTGTCACATAGACAAATCAAAGCCTACCCTTTATTTATTGTAGTTAGTGAGAGTGTGCTACAGACTTTATTCAGAACATGGACCCAAATCCTTTCCTGGAGCAAAGCGTAGCACTTTGTCATTTGTAATCACTGGGAAGCACAGTGCTTCAGCATTCCTCTAATCAGGAATAAATTTCAGGAAAATTTTGAATTACATGTGTAGTTTGAATTAATATATTGGAATCAGAGCACCACACAGCAAGGCAAATCTGTCCATCCTGGGCATTTAGTGTAAAGCCTGTTGTCATGTGAAGATGGAGGGGAGATTTTCTCAACCCCTCATGTTTGCTCTCACTTGTATCAGTGCCCCAGGAAAGCTGAGACCCTTCTGTCCACTCAGTCTGTCAGTGCTCCATTACAGGGACCCTTCACTGAACATTCTTGCTGGATCAGAGGTGATTCCACTACCTGGTTCAGGGAATAGAATAAGGGGGATCCCTCAATGGGTCTGCTCACTTTATATGAATATGATTGCTGCCACCCACAAAGGACCAACGCTGACAGTCTATGGAATAACACTCTTTATTAATATAAAATCATGCCAAGTGCAGGTTTGTGATTGCTGGTGACAGGGACTATCTGCAAAAAGAAGCTGGAAGCGATGCACAACCAGATTATAATTACTAGTAACAGTAGCATGAGTTAGTTACTGAGTGCATATAAGATGAAGTTCTTACCCAATAGGTGTCTGTATGGCGGAGGAGACAGATTGAGCTCATGGACTGATCCCAGAAGTTACAATGGATTCTTCCCTGCTTTCCCTTTCCAAATTTCACATGTTGATACTGTTTGATTGAGGACAGTAACTCCTTGTAACCCTCCTACCAAGATACAGCGTAGACAGGTTGCATGAGGTTATACCATGACACCCTAGTCATGTTTTGCTGCCATGTGAAGCTGTATGTTGATAATGCCCATGTGCTGTCCCAGGCTTCAAGGATAGCCTTTCCTGATAGACATTCGTTAACTCTGTTTTTTAATCTGCCTATGTTGGGGGAGGCAGCGAGTCTACCACCAGCTTAGTAGATGCTTATAACCTTGACCGGATCCCTGTGTACCCGTG
>JBCJKH010002502.1:8922-19375 GCA_039877255.1 Loriculus beryllinus
CATGGTCAAAAGAGAAGTTACTAAGACAAAGACAACCTTAGATCCTTATCTGCTGGATGCAGTCTTGAGGCCATTTTGGCAGGCAGGAATATGCTTTAAAGCATTCTGTAATTCACCTAATAATAATGATAGTTTCATTATTAACCAGAGTTCATAAACTGTCTGTAAACCTTAGCTCATGTATCTTTGGTGCAAGAACCAAGCATTAACTGGACAGATGGGGACCCTACAGTTTTTAACAGGTTCTTTCATTTTTATTTCCTTATTGGCTGGTCTCTTCCAGTCACAGAATTACACCCTGCAAGTACCATGTCTGCAATGCATCAGGCACACTAGTGACCACTCTGTGAAGTAACCAACATTTCAGAGTTAGATTAAGTAGAAATGGAGGGGTGATTTGAAGGTCCTGCTTTCTGCACTTTGGGGAGGTAGATGTGCCCCCTTGATATTAATTATGTATTGACCTCTTCACTGCAAGGAAGTGTAAAGTAAAATAACATCACAGCTCAGCATCAGTTGCTGCATATGAGACAGAAATAGGGCCTAATGCATAGCCGGGAGCAGTATGTGCAGAGCACACTAAATGTATGATTTCTTGGTAAAGCCTTCTGCCAGATGAACAGCTTATTCCACTCTCCTCCCCTCTCCAGGTGGAGAGCCACCACCTCTCTTTTGGCAGTGGTGATTCACTGATTCAGTTCACTTGTGTTAATGAAGCTGTGCTGTAGGCTCATAGTAAGAAGGGATTGATTTTATCGGTGTTAAGATTCTAGGTAATGTAGCTCTTCACTTTATGCCATAATCATTAAGCTGTTTCATAGTTTCTGATATATGTCACAAATTTCCATCAGTTTTCAAAAATGTTTATTAATGCGTATTATTTAGTTAAATGCAAGGGAACTTCTACTGAAGTTAACCTCCTGAGAAAGGTCAGTAGTGATGTATGTGAGGCTTTAAGTGACCTGCTGCCTGTCCATTTTCTACCTAACTTCTGACTGGGAGACCGACAACTAATGATGCTTGGGTAGCAGAGCATTTCTTGGTCCTCAAAACATAAAATTGTTTCACACAGTGGTAAGCAGCACAGATCTTGGAAGCTGCCTTTCGTAGACTGGCTGAGCACAGTATTATTTTAGACCCCATCCATGAATGTCTACAAGAAGTTTAAAAACAGTTAAGTCTCATGATCTAATTTGGTCTAGATGTGGCAAGAAGATAAAGTAACTTTCCCAAGGCTACATATTAGGCAGCTCAGAAGAAAGATAAGTCAGACTCAGAGCTTTATAACTAACCGTATTGTCAGAGCTCTTTTTCCCTATAATCTCATAGTGGAGTACCAGGCCAGTACTTCTGCTTGGTTTTTGCTCTTGTGCCAGCTTAAGCTTACAGTCAAGTTTCTAAAAGAACGTCACTGTGTGTTGTTCACGTCCTTGGTACAATACCAGCTTTATTCACAAATAGGAAAGCCTTTACCACTAACTACAAGGGTACTTTATTTTTAGGTTATGTTTTCACCCACAATCTGAAGAGTGATCTCTGTGTGTGGCATTTGTTTCCAGTCTAAATTTGTTTCATCAAGCTTTATTTTAACACTTGTTTTGAATAGAGTGGCTTGGCAGTGCAAGTGTCTGTTTGGCTAAAGTCACATGCCAGGAACATCGAGGGTCTAGATAATGTCACTTTTGTACATCCAGTGTAAGTAGCTGGTTTGCGCTTGTAGTTGAGACTGGAACTGAATGGTTTAAAAGATACTGGTTCTGGATATTTTTTAAAACAGCATTTAGGTAATGTTGCCATCATCATTTACTACTGCCGTCAGGTTTCACAAGGCAGCCAAAATTGAAGTACACATTTAAGTTAATTTGCACTTGCAGTGAATTGGACAAGAAAAAGTCCTAATTGCTGTTCTTAATTTTTTAGCTGCAAGTTACAACTACAAACCTCATAGGAGACACTTCTTAAGTCAGTTATTTCCATTGGAGAGCTAACAAAGAATGTATCTCTGGGCTTGACCACTAGTGATCAGCATTATGCAAATCTTCTTGAGGTTTGAGGTTAATTTGGTCCTTTATTGCCTTTTTAAATAGCTCTTAGTAAATGCAGTAAAATGTCCCAGGCAGATCCTGAACCTTAAATAGCATCTGGAACAACAACAGAGTAAGTTGTACTAGGAAAGGCTTACGGTCCTTTTGCGGGATGCAGAGGATGCTGGAGGGCTGAGTACCGTGACAGCTGGGAGCAAGCAGGGAGCAGGACTGGAAGCATCTCCTCAGCTGTTGTCTTCATTGTGGCACAAAAGCAAGTAGAGCAAGGATGTTTCTCATCCGCAGCAATGCAGCTGCACACATACCCAATAACTAGCTTTTCCTGTAGAAGATGGTTTTTGGATATTGGCTTATTTAGATAAAGATGCAGAGTAAGAGTTGAGGGCAAAGAAGCTGACTGGCCCCTGATGCTGTCCCTGCTGACTTGTTCAGAAGTTAAAAAAGCTGTTCCCTGTCTGCAAAGGCTGTAGCATTAAAAGCATGGTGGAGGCAGTTTGAATGTATTGCTGGTATAGCCACCACAAACAGGTAAGTTCCCAGCTAGGAAAGGCTTTCCATGGAGAAGTCTGTACAGCTCTTCCAGGTTCTTCATGGCAAATTCAATATTTATTTAAAGAAAACCCAACAAAACAAAAAATAACATTTAAAACCTGGGGCTTGGTTTGAGGTAAAAGGAAGATGATGTTTGACTTCCTTTGAGTTGTTCATTGTCCCACAGTTTTAGAGCGTATATGAAACTGCTTAAAAGCTCTTCTCCAGATGAGGAATGTAGGTTGTTTCTAATTATGTGACATGTAATCAAGCGTGACTTGCCTACTTACCCTTTAGATGACAGCAAGCTTTATTTCTTTAAACAGACTGATGTGGGAAACATTCAGGTGTTACATAGCCTGAAGCCTGCTAAAGTTCTTCATTTCAGTAGCCCTGTGACTCGACTTATCTGTGCTAATTTCTGTTACAAGAGTAACTTAGTCAAAACAAGTGGAGTGTGAAAAAGGCCCACGCTTTGGGCTGCATGTTTTATTTTTAACTCAAAGCGTTTCCTCATTCTCTATCAATCATGACAACTGTTAATGCAAGAAAGTGATTGTCCCTTCTTAGCATCTCAGCTCAGAGAACAGTTTAATACTGAGAGCTTTGTTCTCTGTGTTAAATGCCTATTGACTTCTTTGGAGCAGAGAAATATTGATTTTTCTCTCACTTTCTTCACAGGCTCTGCTTTCTTTCCTGGTCGCTGTGCTGAGGTCTTTGCCAAAGGTCAAAGCATTGGGAAACTTGGAGTCCTACACCCTGATGTTATCACCAAGTTTGAGCTCACCATGCCTTGCTCTGCCGTAGAGATCAATATTGAGCCCTTCGTGTGAAGACAGGACTTTTATCCTCCTACAGCTATCCACTGTCACATGCAGCACCCTCTGCTCTTTTGTTTTCCTCTGCAGGGGACATCCGCTTGCGCTTTTATGTTCCAATAAACTAGAAAAACAGAGTCTGGCTCCCTGGGTAAATATGTTCCTTACAGTGCAATTTGGCTAGCTTCTGCAGGGGAAGAATGTGGCATCTCAGACTAGACCGTGCCCTCACTGTTTTTAAAGGGCGAGGAGGGGGAGGAGGGAGAAACAAGTTGGGTAAAAGCCCAGTGTATTACAAGAGAAATGTAATGGCAGAGCACATGATTAGTTTTCAAAATCAGAAATGTTCCACAGACACAGCTTTATACTGTAACTGATTATGGCTGCATAACAGGAATTTCATTCTTTTCTTATTGCATGAAATAAGATAATTGATTAGAGCAAATGTTGAGTGAATGTGAGCAGAACTAAGGAGTTGAGCTTTTATTCTGTACGGTTGTCATGTGGTCATCAGTAGCTGGAGGAGGAAAACAAACTTATTTCATGAAAACCAGAACTATTTTGTAAGCAAGATGTGTGCAATATCTGCTGCCCTTGTCCAGACATAACTGTTGATCCTTTATTATTCTAAATTCAGAAGGGGGAGGATGTGGAATTAAATTTTTCCATGGTTGATGTAAGCCTGGTGGTTTTTGAAGCTCCAGACCAGTGGTCTTTTGCATGAGAAGCTGAAAAATATCAAAGCCTCTGTCAGACTGAGGCTGGCATACTGGTCTGCAGAAGTTGGCATGGTCCCACTGCACTCACATCACCCCACCAGTGGCTTTCTGAATTCCAGCTGCACAGCACGCAGCTTTCGAACAGTTACTTTTCTTGCAGTTCTGCCCCTGGTAATATATGAGAACTTCTCACACGTCAGCCTTTTCCTTCTAGGTGGCTTTCTGGCAACAGTTACGCTACAGCCTGGCTCATTGTGCCTCTGTTGTTTGGGAAACTGGGAAGCTCCATGCAGCACAGCGATGCCAGATAGATCCTTTCTGGTGTAAGGTCACTGAGTGGGTGGTCAGCTCAGTATGCTGAAGCAGGCTCTTTCCTGGCTTGTTAATGAAGCTGGCTATCCCTCATTTGCAATACTATAACCATTGCTAATGTTGCAGGCTAATGATAGTAAGTATTTTGCATTAGGCCAGTATGCTGTGGCTCGTTTCCATTGCAAGAGACAGATAGCCCTGATCCCGGGAGAGAGCTGTCCAAGAGTGGACATCTGGGTGATGCTGGAGAAAGGTGTTACAATTACTGTCTAATTGAGAAGAGACGTGCAATGGTAAGGGCGAGGTAAGCTCATACGTTTGAGCTGCAAGTCTGCAGAGACCCCTATCACTGGACCCACCATGGCTTTTTCAGTGATGGTAATCTTAACAGGTGGGAGGGCAACAGGCAAGGCTTTTTGGCGCAGGTGTTAATCCAGTATGAAAAATGTGCTAGTTACCCATCTGGAGACCCTACCATTCCCCTCAGGTGGATGTGTAGATTTTAATTATCTCTGCATGACAGACATGAAATGAGAATACAGCTATGGCCATAAGTTGCACAACTGACTCCAGTGCCCACAGAGTGTGAAAACTGCAGCACACATTTTAACGTCCCCTGAGGGATTAGCCAGCTTGTCGATTGCAGGATATATCTCTCCATGATGCCTACACAACTGTAACCAAGCAAGCTCACAGTGTGGGAAGCAATCTGTAACGCAGATGGTAAGTATTAAACCCCCCTGTTTATTAGTGTGTCATGCATGGGGATTAGGAGACAATATGGCAGATTTGCATTTCAGCAGAGTACGGGCATATTTACGTGCACTAAATATATTTCTCTACACAAGATTTTCTGGCTCTCTGGGTGTCCCAATTCTCCTGTGAATTTACTGTCTTTTGAGTGTGAAGTCCAGATTAGGCTGGGACTAAGGGCTTGAGCTGCAGTGGCATGTGTTGCAAGGCTTTTAGTTATCACGTCTCCTTTTTCATACCATTTGCCTGTGTTCTGGTAGCTAAGTGCTCCACAAGTGGGACATTAGATGTGTCCCAGGGAAGTTCCTTGCTAAAAGTAGAGGAGAAGAATCAAAAGGAAGGCTGAAAAGAGTCTTCAGAGCCATCAATGCCTCACAGCTAGATGCAGTGCCAGCAGCCTCGCAGACCCTGCTGTAGCTCTCCAGTTCAAGTTATACTGTAGTGCTGTGCTCGGGATTAGCTGTGAATCCTAGTAAGTGGGACATTTCATACAAATCTAGCGTGTTTATTGCAGGGCATTGTCTTTTGTAGCCCAAAACCAATTATCTGATGCTTGCAGCTTGCTTATAGCTCATCAAGGTATGTTAACACACAGCTTTGTGCTACAGAGGGCCGCTGTGAGCACTTCAATTTTGCATTTGCTCTTTGCTGTAGCTATGGTCTCTGACAAAGGAAGCATTGTCTGGTCATAGTGATGACTTTGGAGCGATTTTTGAACTTGGATTTATTTTTGTTCTGAGGTAGAGTTGGAAGCTGGATTTTTCACTAGTGATCCCCAATTATGAATTACTTTTGGCCTGCTCCTGCTGGCTCTGGCTATAGATCATTGCTCGGGATCTGGATACAAGTGCAGAAGCTTGAGAGCTGGTGACAGAGAGGTAAAAGCCTGGTTTAATGTGCTGTCAGGGTGACTGCTGAGCTCCGCTCAGGTGGACGTGAGTACTGACTTCTGGGTTTGTCCTTGCTGTGCTTCAAAGGTCCTTTCCCAAACAGCCCATGTCCAGCTCCCAGCCACTGGTCTCCCTGTTGCTACTGTGCCAGTGTATTTATGTAAAGGTAACTCCTTGGACCATTTCCATCTCCAGGCTGGCAGTGTGCTTGCTTGCAATTTAAATCAGTCTTGGTTTGGCAGGTGAACGTGGAATAGATGAAGCAAAAGCAGTGGTGCTGCCAGGAGGCTGTCCCCAGGATCACGGCCTTGGGCATACGTGACACCTCTGACCGCCTGCTGACCTCGAAACAGAGCCGGCATGGGAAGGCAAGCAGGGCAGCAGACTGATGGCCATCGCTGTCAGTCCAACAGCGAGCTCGATCCTGCACAGACAGCGAGGAAGTGATGCGCTCTGACACCTCTATAGCAGGAAACAAGGGTCATGCTTTACACGTTTCAACAAATGTGCAAGATCCCACCTGCTGCTGGGCCATGCTTCCACCCTGTTCATTGATGTACACACGTTTCCTAACTTGCAGCATGTATTAGAAGGGTTAAAACTGAAACTGAGATCATTTTCTTTTCTTCCATCCCCTAAATTAAATCACCCGTATCCGGGAAAGCAAGGTGTAAGCTTACTTGCAGTTTCGCATAGAAGCTTGAATGGATTAGGAGGCAGGGGTCATGCAAAGTTACTGTTGGAAAATTGAACCAGGCAAATTCAGTGCTTGCTGGTTTGGTTTTTAATCCCTGCCAAGGGCTGCAATAACGTTTGGCTGCTGCCAGAGCAGCTGGTTCTGTGCTGAGGGACCAGCACACAGAGATGCCCTCTGACAGGAGAAGGCCTGGATGGGCACCATGTACCTAGAAAATGGTTTGCAGAGCAAGCATGTATGAAGGAGGCAGCCTCAAAGCAGGACAAAGCGGACTAAGCTAAGGGTGAAATGCTTGCTACATCACTCTCGACAGCACAGCAAACAAAATCAAGAAAAATATCATCATGGCACCACACTCCAGCTGAGGAAGGCCATGGGATAGAGAACTGCAGTGCTGGATCAGGACATACAGGACAATACTGATGAGAAATCAATAGCTCAGGCTCCAAGGCTGATGCTCCTTATCTAGAGATTATCTCCCATTCCCATCAAAGGCAGCATTTTACTCTAGAAACCAAGCATGCCTACACAAGAGGATTCAGCTGATACCTTTGTGTTACCAAGTACAGAACATGACAAGAAAACCAGCCACAAAACCTCATTTTCTACCATCACTGGAGATGCAGAGGCACCCAAAGTGCAGGTATGAAGAGGTAGGGACAGTGAAGACACACATGGTTTTGCAGTGAGGATCCGAAGCTTCAGGCTGATAAAATACAGAAAGGGTGACATGTCTTACCTTGTCAGAGGACTTGCCTCTTCAGGCCAGGCCTTGCAGGAAGGGCTACAGTCCTGTGAGCATCTCACAGGCACAGCCTCAGTACAAAACCCAGCTGAAAGCCCCACCTGCTCCTGGCCACCCAGTGATGCTGCAGCAATCAGGGTTCACCCCAGTCAACTGTGGGCACCTGGAGGCCCGGGGGCCTGCCCCTTCCACGCAAGACATGGTACTGAGGGGAATATATGGCCCTACCTGGTTTCAAATACACATCCTTGATAACCTAACCTTTTTGACTCCCCAGTGAACATGAAATATTCTGCAGTTTATGGGATATCATTTCATAATGGCATAAATCCATTTAAAATCAAATTTGGCTTCCAACTAACTCTTTAGTCTATTAGAGATAGATACTGCAGGTGAAGGAGATTCCCAGTGCCCAAGCATCCATCCCACATCACTAACATGGCAACTCACATGTCCCATTGGCAAAGGATATAACAAACAGTAGTAAGTAGAAGACTAGGGGTTTTTTTTATATATAAGAAAAAGCAGGACCTTCCTCCTGAGCCTGAAGAGCCAAAGTTCACAGCTGGGCTGAGCAGGGGATGAGGGGCCAGCTTTGGAAGAGGGGAGGGTGATTGCATTTGTGAAGCTTTTTTAACTGTGACATTCCCTTTACATCAACCATTTATAAGTAGCAATAGAAGCTGCAAAATAAACAGAGAAACACCAGATTTTGCAAAATAAGTATATTTTAAAATTTGAACCAAATACAGTTTGCATGTATTGCATGAATCACATGCAGGTGAATACTATAAAAGATAAAAATACCTGTGCACGTATTTTATAAATCCAAGCATTTATATATAATTTATAAAATCATCATAGCAGAAAATAGATGTGATTAAGAACAGAAATTTTACACATAAAACTAGATGAGTGTCCCCATCAATCCGTGCTGTTCTTGGGACTGATTCCACCCCACAGCTTAAACACTCAGCTTGCTGTCAAGGTTTTTCCCAGTTCTGGTCCCATCCACTGCAATGTGGCACCTCCCCAGTGCTTCAGTTCTGCCATGCAGCTGTACACTGTAAAACACTCCTAACAGAAAGTGTCGTAAAGCCTGTGAGCAGTGCTTCTGTGGTGTGTGGGAGGGAGGGAGACTGAAGATGGGACCTGAAGTCCAGCACTCACCAAAGGCACATGCCCTGCTGAAAGACCCATTGAAGCTGTTTGCACGCACATGTAAAGTCCACACAGCCTGACTTAAAACAGATTATTCGCAGCCTGGGCAAACCTAAAAATGGTTGAAGTTTCTGCCTGTGTTTCTTCTGGAGACCACTGACCTGGTTTTAAACTCACAGAGCTCTTTCACGTGCACACTTCCTGCTTCTCAAATGAAACTCCAGCTATTTTTTGGAACTTGATTATTTTATACTGGTCAGCTGATGGCAAAGCACCTCCTTTACATTCTTCAGGTTAATTTTTCTTGCAGCTAGGAAGATATTTGGCTTGTGCATGTGGTTAAAAAGCTGGTTTTCACTGTACATTCTACTGGAAAGGCACTGGGCCATGCTTGAAGCTCCACGGTCAGAGCATGTTATATCTTAGTAGCCAAGCAGACCACATTCACCGCTGTATTTCTCAGCAGCTCATTGGTCAAGAACTGATATATATATATATATATATTAAATAAGCAGCCTGAGTTATAGTGACAACCATCCTACAGTCAACCGCTACTCTACAAGTATACACAGTATTGCAAGATGCATGGAAGACCAACCATAATGCTGTGCAGCACCAGAAAATGATGTCATCATATCATCACCACATGTTGTAGTCACCAGTCACCACTCAGCTCCTTCCACAACACTGTTCAAGGACACTGCTTGTACCCCTCCGCACGATAGGAAAGACTTTGTCCCGTCCCCTAGACAGAGAAGTTATATTAAACAGTTTGAACACAAGCCTCAACATTGTCATAACAACTCTGCTTGGTTCTATGTAGTGAAAAGATCTTTTAGGGGAGGTATTCTTACTAATATCCAAGATAAATCTGTTACAAATCACAGTGTTTTGTGTTGGAGTTTTCTTTCTTCTGTTTTACTTTCTGGAGTCTTTTCAGGATTCGGGATTGCAGTGAGTTAAACCATACACACGGAACTAGCCAGGTCTGGGAGTGGTGTCAGAAGACACTGTGACAAATACAATAATCGCCAGATTTCTCTAGTGAAATGCTCAGCTGTACCCAAATCTGGACGTCTCCAATCTGTGCCAATGACGCTTGCTGACAAAACCTGCCATCCTGGCCAGCAGGAAGCTCCAAAGCCTGACATCAAGAAAGTGTCAGCACTTGAAAAGTCTCCATTTCCACATCACCTTTTCATCTTCAGCCACTCTTCCTTCATCCCTAGGCCCCAGGGGATAGCATGGCACCGACAGAGCTCCGCATGCCTCAAGGTCAGTGCTTTGCTCTTGGCTGGTTGCCTCTTCCCCTACCCCACCAGCCACTTGCTCCCCCCCTGCCTCAAATGTGAGCTCTTTCTTGGCTTGCTCTCCTGTTTCAGCAGGAGCAACCCCACACCCCACAGACATAGCCATACTTCCAGTACCCCCAACCCCACAGGAAACCAGCCACCGCTGCATTTCAGCAGGTATTTTGGCTTTGTAACCAAAGATTCTTTTCATCTTTAGTCATCTAGGCCGCTGTTCTCTAACTATGGGACACAGCGGGGTCAGCTATTTCTAACCTAAAGTTAATTATGTACAGCAGTTCCCATGACCTTGGGTTTGCATGGCAAGGTTTTGGTAGCAGTAGGGACCACAAGGGTGACTTCTGTGAGAAGCTTCCCCTGTGTCCCATAAAGCACATCCAGCTCCAATACAGACTTGCTGCTGACCAAGGCCAAGCGCATCAGCAATGGTGATAGCACCTCTAGGATAACATATTTAAGAAGGGGAAAAAGC
>JBCJKH010002502.1:19491-43527 GCA_039877255.1 Loriculus beryllinus
CACAGCTTCCCCTGCAGCCCATGGAGGACCCCACATTGGAGCATGTGGGTATCCAAAGCAGTCTGAGACCCCATGCAGAGAGAAGCCTGTGCTGGAGCAGGTTTGCTGCAGGATTTGCGACCAACCAGGAACCCACACTGGAGCAGCTTGTTCCTGAAGGACTGCATCCCATGGAAGGGACCCACCATGGAGCAGTAGGTGAAGAGCTGCAGCTTGTGGGAGGGACTTTCACTGGAGAAGATGGTAGAGAACTGTTTCCCATGGGTGGGACCCCAGGCTACAGCAGGGTAAGAGTGTAAGGAGTCCTCCCCTGAGAAGAAGGGAGCAGCAAAAACAACATGTGATGAAGTGAACACAACCCCATTCCCTGTCCTCCTGTACTGCTAGGAGGTAGATAATTTGGGAGTAAAGTCAAGCCCAGGAAGAAGTGAGGGGTTGGAAAAAGGCATTTTTAAGACTTAGTTTTATTTCTCCTTATCCTACTCTGGTTTGATTGGTAATAAATTAATTTTTTTCCCACGTTGAGTCTGTTTTGCCTATGATGGTAATTGCTGAGTGATCTCTCCCTGTCCTTGTTTTGGCCCACAAGCCTTTCACTATATTTTCTCCCCTGTTATGCTGAGGAGGGGTGATATTGCGGCTCTGGTGGGCGAGGGTCAACCACCGCACCAGTGAAGAAAGGAATAAAACACTTTTTGGTCAAGTTACCAGCCTCAACAGACTTATTGCATCTCTGAAATGGTGGTGCCATACATTACTTGGTGAGAAAGGCGCTGCACTCACATCAATCCTAACAGCTTGTGCAGCAGTGGCACAATCACGGTCGCACTGAAGCCAACTGAGGAGTACGTTATAAATTTATACGGGACTTCAACTTCCAGTCGCCTCCGTGCTTCCCGGTCACCAATGGGAAACTTGTATCGATAACCCAGCATGCCAAGAACCACGCTCTTCATGAGCTGTCGTGTCAGTAGAACAACAAAGATCCCTACGAAGAACCTGGCTAGCACAACCACCACTATTTTGTTGGTGATCAGAGGAAATCCAAGCTGAAAATTCCTGCTGGTGTAGGCTGGTGCTGCATACTGGTTGTTTAACCAAAATCCCACAGTTGCTCCAGCTCCTGCTCCTAAAATAGTAGTGGTGTCTCCCCTGGTAGGGCTGTAATAGTCTAGTTTGGGGTAGTTGTAACATAAGACAAGAGGCACAACTATGCAAAGCAGTGGACAGAAGGGACTAGTTAATAGCAAGTGATCTATCATGTCCCACGCAGGATACAAGAGCACAAGCAGCACAGCCGAAATCAGCGCTCCACCAATCACGTCCTGCAAAGAGATCACATTTAAAAGCTTTGTGAGACCTAGGCGGTAAAACAGATATTCTTGGGTCATCATAAAAGACCACCATCTGCATTCATGGGTGCGCAGCAGTGGAGGAATGCGCGGAATTCACAGCAATGGCACTGCCCACACACAGTGACAACCTGAAGCTTGTGCTAAGCAAAATGCAACAATCCATAAACCCAATCTTAGCCCTGCTCATGTGAATGTATCTGTCAACCTATACTTTTCCCCTAAACAAGTGAGATGCTCCCCCTCATCTGCCTTCATGCTTTAAAGGCACTCTCCACCTATGACCTCGATGGAAAAGGCACATGCACAACTCCATCTCAGGTAAGCTGCCTTCATACAAACCCCTCCCATAATCCTACAGGTAATTTAAGTAATTTCATCATAAAGGTAAGATTATCACTTGCTTGCTTTGCATAAATAGGAAGATTCTGTCTTTTGTCAGAGACAAGCATTCAGTCTGGGAACACAGGCTGCAGGGGAGAAAAGCGCAGAGCTGCGCGATGTGCCATGATATCTGCCAGCCATGGCAAGAGGTAAGCACCACTGGGCAGGAATACATCAGGAAGAAATTGGTTGCTCAAGCCTCTCAAATCCAGTTTACAGTAAAGTGCCTAAGGCAAGCACATAGTTAAAACCTGATTTATTAACAGAGGTAAATAAGGTGGTTTGAGAACTTGATTGTTTTCAACTGCATGTCTGGGAAAGCAGACAAGCAGGTAACCCTGAAAAAATCCCTCTGTATGAGAGCAGCCATACAAAAAGCAATATAATAAACTTGCCTGTGTTGCTCTCCCTGCATCACTCAGGAGGCAGCAGAGTTTGTATTCTGACTGTGAAATGCACTGCAAAATCATGGACAGAAACGTCCTCTTCTCAAGATTCTATCTTTTTCACTGAGTCATGACAGTGGACTCCTACCATGCTTGGTCACAGGCTAATGAATTATTTATAAGAACTTCATTTACAGTTAGGCAGGAATGAGAGGACTTTTCCACAACAGAAATATTTAATGACCTTTTGTTAAATGCATTACACCAGTATGGCTGAAATTTAGCTCTTTATAACTTCTAGGCAATAGATTCACAGTACATCGGGTTTTAAGCAACTTCCAGAGTCATTTTGCATATTCTTAATAGAGATTTACACTTATATATATTCCCTCATCTATGACATGGGGATAGCCATGTAAATTCACAAAGTTGTTCACAGATGCCTGATACAAAAATACCATTAGGTGTCAATATTTCATGATAATCCATCTTTTGATACCAATTTTTAGATTATAACTTTACACCAGAAGGCATGTATTTGGCCCAGCACCCAGTAACTGCATCAACACAAAAGAGCTGGGGGTTGGTCCCAGCACTGATGCTCAGAAATCCCATCAGCACCCTGCACTTCCATTTCCCACCCCACAATTTGTCCACTTCATATTAGAAGAGAAAGTCCTGACATCTCAATGCCCACTCCATGTGCAATCAAGGAGTGATACTGAAAAGCTGTTCACGTACTTTTCAGTTCCAATTGAAGACATTTAACCAAACATTAATATTCCCCTAACAAAGGCTTTGCTGAGATTTATGCAGCTGACTCCAGCAGTTCCCAGCCAGGGCACAGACAGCCTCTATTTACTGATCTGATTAAAGTTGCCTGAATTTCATTACCCTTCTGGTCAGCCCAGACCATACAATGTGTCACCATATGATAACACACCTCCTGTAGTTTTCAAGAAGGACTCAGATAACCAGTTCTGCTCTCAACCAGCAATCTCCAAACTGGGTGCACAAAGAAACGCATCAGGCTGTGGGAAGAAAATACTTTTTGCACCACTCTTAAGTAACAAAAAATGAAAAGTATTTTAAAAGTAGTGCTCATTTCATCCTTTTTAATTTGTATTTTGTACGTATCAGTACAGGTATATAATTCAGAAATAAATAGACATATATTAAGGGTGCATGCTCAGAATTTTTTACCGGTCAAAAAAGTTGGGAGACTGGTGGTTTATTCTGATCCCTGCTCTCTCATCCACTAATATATGGGCTTCTCAATTTGGAGATTCTTTACTAGAAGCTTCTGGAGAGTGCAAGACATACCCAGCCACAGCCACCAGTAGTGACTCTTTTTAGTTCTGATACACATGGGCAGAAGTTTGATTTTCTGAACAGCCAGAAGAAGCGTGTGAGTTCAAGACCAACACTGGACAAAGACGTTTAGCAGTGCAGAATTAATGATTAACCCCCCTCACCCCCTAAACTATGGAGAAGGTGGGAAGAGGAGGGACGGATCTGATTTCTGTGAGAAAAACTGCTTTTCTGGACTCTCCCTACTGTGCACCCAGGAGCAGGACCTTAGCTTTTCCCAGCTGCTGTCAGCACTCCCAGGAAGCACATTCTTGCCTGTCTGCCTGTGTAAACACTTCAGCCTCTCTCCAAACCCACAATTATAAAGGAATTTTTAAATGAGGGCAGGCACTAATTTTGCTCAAGGTGCTGCACTACCGGCAAAGCTTAAACTCTCCAGTTTCCCTGCTGGGATGACCCAGCTCCAAAAGCAGACACAATTCTTCCACAGGCTCCATCCCTCCCCAAAAAGCTCTCCCTCTGGCATGCATCTCGGCCTCGCTCCCATACAGCACCTCCTGCCTCCTCTGCAGTGACAAGCATCTGCCTGGGTTTGACACAAGGGCAGCCCTCACTCCTATCGATTTTAACTAGAGCTGTCATTTTGTTTTGCTGCCTAAAGAACAGGCCACTATTGGGTTTCTCACACTGCAAGTTATTCAAGATATATTCCTGTGCTATTAAAAAATACATAAATAATAAAAATGAGGTAAACATCCAGTTGCATGTGATGCCTGGGAAGCAAAACTGCCCATTACTGAGGAAGCATGATAGCAGCGTGGTCCATGGGTACCAGCACCACTGCTGTCCTTCTTGCACCGGGCTGGGTTTTTTGTTTCACAAGGTCCCAGCACAGTTTGGTTTAGGATTGCAAAAGCTGTCTGAAGCCAAGACCCTTCTATGCTCTTCCCATTGCAACTAAGGTTGGAATTGCAAACACTCGCAAAATGCTCCCAAAATATCCAACCAGCACACGGAACACAGTGGTACTAAAGCATCCCACGATATTGCCAGTCAAAGAAAAAGTAACACTTTTTCTATTGTCATGTATATGGTCACTTATTGCCTGAACCCTCTTCATGCTTTCATTTAGTTGAAGGTGCTACTCACTCTCCCAAACAAAAAATCTCACTTGTTTTCCCCTGCTAGAGGTTACTGTTTCATCCCAGGAGGACTGTACTGTCACAGAGTGTAAAGCGATGCCAGGTCGTTGTTTTTTTATCACTTTAAAATATTTAAGTTAATTACAGGATTAATGGTAATGTTAAAAAAAAACCCAGATACAACAAAGGAGCCAAGAGTGGGGCTGCAGCGAACCCCCTCCCAGGGGTGTGATCACCAATACATGCACCAACACTGAGTCAGTGCACCTCAGGGAAAAAAGAAACAACTTACTTTGTTTAGAGAAACAACTTCCAGGTTTCTTTTTGGTCATAAAAAGTGACCTCTTCACTTCTCCCAGTAACCTGCCCATGCTGGCCAATATAGGACGTTATTGCTTTTTACTCAGGGTTGTGAGAGGAAAGCTGCAGTACCACTCAGGTTGTCACAACATCAGCTGTGGCCTCTGGGGTGAGGGGCTGCCCCTCCAAGCCCCTGCTGCTGGCTGGAGACAGGGCAGCATGCATGGCAGCCGGGATGAGACCTAGCTCTGCCACCACAGCAAACAGTAAGCCCAAATGCTTGGTGCATTAAGAAACATCTACTTCTGACCCTGAAGGGTTAAATGACGGCTAAAAGCCTCCCTTCCTCCCCCTGCTTTGGGGGCTGCCCTCAAAGTTCTTCCTGATAGGATTTGCAATGATCTTGCTCAAATCAACCCTGGCAGGAGGATTGGAACTAGATGATTTTTAAAGGTCCTTTCCAACCCAAACCATTCTATGAGCTAGAAACACTGTGCCACCATCACCCATCATTTTAAACACAACATGACTCAAACGTGCTCCAGCAGTGATGAGACAGAAAAACCTTTTCACCTCGCTAAGGCACAAACCAGAAATTGGGCCAAAGTTTTAAGATGGTATTTTCTAAAATATAATTCTCTGGGGGAAAGAATAAACACCATCAAAACAGTCCTATTGTTTCAAATTGCTTTTTGTTCCTTAAAAATAATCTCTCAAAAGCTACAGATTTGTTGTTTCAAAATGCATCCAAAATTTTACGTTGCCCTTCCCAGGTAATTGCAGATTCCTCTTCTGTCAGCTTCTCCGACTCCATCATTTAAGATCTAAAAGGAAGGACCCTGCCTTTCCTCTGCTTCTCCACACACGTGGGATATTCCCACATTGAGGTGGTGCAGGTGGGTTGTTGTAATTATCTCTTACCAGTGCAAGTGCATCGCTTCTACCACAGCCTCTAGCTGGGTGATGCTCTCCTGGTAACAGCCCACAAAATGGGTGTTTATTCCCTTTTCCCTACACACAGTATTCCTTTCAATATGGTTACAATGGTGCAGATAGCCTGCATACCAGCTTAATGTCTCTCCAGAAGGTCTTTAATGGTAACATATCTTTTACTGACATGACTGCGCCTTTTGAGGCTGCTCCTGATCCAAAACCAACACCAGCAATGCTGAAACACAGACCGATTTGTAGAGCCAAGACTATAGAAGATGAGCCTGCGCAGTGGAGCTTCAGCCACAGCCGTAGCAAAGCATGATGCAACCTCCTTGCCACTCCTTCTCTGGTTCCTCAAACAGGAAAAATTCAGTTACACTAAGTCAGTGAGTGTGTTACCCATTCATTTGCTTTCCTAAAATATTATGATCACTTAATACATAATTATATCCTGTCAGCATTCATTTTCTATTAATAACTCAGTTAAGAATCCATTAGACTGAGGTTGTTTCAGCTGCTGGCTTGGCTGAGCAGCTCCTGCGCCTTGGCCCTGTTGTACGTTGGGCAGCTCAGGGTGGGAGCCATCCCTCCAAGTGTGGAAAAAGTCTCTGAACTGCACTTCTTTCCCAAAGGAACCTGTCATTGCAGGTGGAATGTGACCACAGAGAGAGGGATTACATTTGGGCAGCTGTCATCACCAGGCATTTCCCCAGCTCCGTCCACACCATGCCATGCAAAGCAAAGTACATTCACCCTTTCCAAAAGCAGCAGTGCTCACACTTCAAGGAACGAGCTGCTTTTTCTTTTAAAGCCCTTTTTTATCATGTCAAAGGCACAAAGGACTTTTTCTTCTTTACCCTAAAATCCATCTAAATTTAGAGAAGCCTCATTATGATGGACCAGCAAGGGAAGTATGCAAAGAATCTTTACTGATTGACTTAAGGTCACTAGCCAAGAAAGGGTGTCTCCAGCTTTGATTTTATATATAGTTTTGATCCACTGGGCCTCAAAGGGAAGGTCAAGCTCTATTTTATAGATAACCTTAATCTCACAAGGGTTCCCTTTCTTACAGTTATTGAGTCTCACTATTACAAACATGCTTGGTAAAGAAATGCAATTATTTATGCATATGCAAACAAACAACAATGCGTATCAAATTCCTACAGGGAAGTAGCTGGGAATTTTTATCTATACGTAGAAAGCTGGACAACCCCTCTGACCACTGCATATAACAGATCAATAATTTTTCCTCTTATGAGAAACAAAGCAGCTACTGCATAATCAAAGTTCCATTGAAATCTGTTCTCAAAGGAGGACTGACATCTCTAAACAACTGAGCCCATCAAGGCCATCATATAAAGTCATGGATATTTTATGATTTTTTTCATTGGATGAAGTATTTGTGCACTGCAGTCCTTTAAGAATGAATTTCCTTCCCACTAAAAATAAGAAGCTTGACATACAATTATGTGCCATAGCCTTATACGTTAACAGGAGACATGCTGTCCTGAAGTCCCCCAAGGGCAACTCACTTGTCATGTGTTAGCCTCTCTGCTCCCCACTGGTCACCAGCATGACTCACTAACGTGCTATTCCTTCCCTGACACTCCCAGGCTAAACCAGCCCGGAATACTTCTTGCTGACATCAATGATACTATTGCACAAAAGGCTTAGCTCAAGAACAGTGCCAGTTGCCCAAGTGCATTCCATACAATTACAATTTCAAAATAGAGAAGTACAATTCAGATACCACATCAACCTCACCCAGCTCCTCAACCCACACACACCACTGCTTCCCTCATAGGATAAATAGTACCCCTGGAGACACAAATAGCAACAGCCTGAGGGTTTCCTCACAGCTGCCTTTGAACAGGCAGCCTGAACTTTAGTGGCATGACTCCTGTATTCCTCAGCGACATGGACTAGGCAGGATGAACATCACTTGAAGAGTGGGAGATGGGAATCACTAAAGGTAAGCAGAGCTGGAGGCACGACTGGCACAGGGCAGCGCAGGGCATCCTTACCAGGACTGTGTGCATCCCCGTGTAGAGCCTGCTGAGACACACCAGCGTCGAGAACACAAATGCTGCTACCAGACCTAGTTCAAATGGATACTGTGAAAAGGGAAAAATAAATACACCCGATTACACCGTTATTCACTTTAACATCAGTATGTATCTGAAATAAAACATCCAAACAGCCAGACTGACATAAGGATCTCAATTGGGAAGCACCTCCTGGGATCTACTTCCCCAAAGAGATTAACATGACCCTAGAGGAGACCTGACACTGGCCAACATGCAATCCTGCTGAAAGGCCATTTCGCTTTCTGTGGTGCCCGCTTTTGTGAAGGTGTTAGTGTAGGAAAGCATGGGAAATTTGCAGAGGTTTTTTCCCCACAATAGCTACCTGCAAAATCCATGTTAGTGCTAAAAGCCTTAAGCAAAAATGTCACAGCATGTTGTACAAGCAATGCCTGAGGTTGAGCTGCAGCCTTGAATCACCCAAAGGGAACATGATAGCTTCAGGGCCTGACAAGAAGGTATGTGATCAATAGTCCTCAAGCAGCGGGCTTGAAGGGGAAAAAATCAATGACTGGGCTGAAACTAATCCAACTATTAGTGCAGTCAGAACTGCTCTTCCCTGTGATACTTAAGGTTTATTCATCTTCTTATAAGGCTGGCTTTGCTTAACTCCCTCTCTGAATTGCCTATGACCATGGGAAGAAGTGTTGAAATAAATCAACATTCAGACAGGAAAAAAAGGAAAAAAAAAAGAAAAGAAAAAAACAAACCAAAACACATTTGGTAGAGAATAAGCTTAACATGTTAGCCTTTAATCCACTCATTCAAATTCTGCAACTGAGTATCTTGGTGGGCTCCTTTCAGTCTAATAAAGGAGAGTTTTACGAAAAAAAAAATAAATAAACCAACCCAAAATACAAATAAATAAAACCAATTCACCCAATTGGACATCAAGCCTGTACAGCAGAGAGGCTGATGACTGACACGGGTGGCCACAGGTCAGCAAAAAAATGTGTCTGTGGAAATTCTAAGCATAACAACTCACTTCTGACCCTTTCCCCCCTCTGGTACTCCAGCCCTTGGGAGAGAGAGCTCAGACCTGGCTGAAGATGTCACTCACGGTTCACAAAGTGCTACTTTTTTGCTCAATTCTCTAAGCCTTTGGAGGGTTTACACCCAGTTTACTTTCCCCTCAGCAGGCCACATGGGAGCTGCTCCACATTGGCAATTGATGACCTGCGCAGCTTCAGAGGATAGCTGCATAATGGACTCCTAAATTTTTCCTTCTTAACAGAGGCAATCAAATCATTCAATTATTTTACAGCGGCTTTGTTGTTTCACTGCAGGTTCCAAGAAGTACAAGACAGCCTGTGAAGAGCTGTGGTGTCCCACTGGAATTTATCAATTGAGGAGGAGGAGGAAGTGCTGCTGACCAGGTCTTTCAGGCAGTTCTACACACGGGATGCATCTGGCTTTCCAGGGCTGACAAATATCCCATCGTATGGCTCCTCCTGCCCATCCTCACCCCACTGCCAAGCTGCTCTGACCAGTTACCATACAATTACCAGGGAGCAGAGGGCTGGCAGTGCAGCTTCAGGCACCACTGACCTGCTCACTCATGCTTGCACTGTGGGCAGAAGCAAAGCCCACTGCTTCATGGCTGGAACCAGAGGAGTCTGGAAGTTGATTCAGAGATACTGGTGCAATTCAGAAATCTCTATTCCCATGAGCTGCAGCCCCAGGACACAGCACTTTGCATTAAAAGGGTGGCCACCTTTTGTCCCTGAGTACACGCTGGCACTGAAGGAATGACACCCAGGGACACTGTGACAGCAAGACCCCTGGCCATACTGTGAGCCCTCCTAGTTACACCGGTCTATCTTTGAAATACCTCTCAGAGGATGGAGAAACATGCTTAAATATGATGCAGCCTGGAAGTTATTATTGCTAGAGTACAGGAAATACATGTTTGGATTCACAAAATGAAAAAAAATAATCACTGGGGAGAAAAGAGAAATAAACCTTTTAGAAGGATTAAAGGCTGAAGGTCTGGGGAAAATAATTGAGATCTATCCTCAAGCAGTGTACTGCCAGTGTAGTGAAATTGCTGTTAATTCTCTGACAAACAAGCTTTCAATCATGTTGTATGCTATCAGTCTAAGCCTAGTTAGAGCCAGAGAATTTCCAAGGATGCTTTTTTTCTACATCACACAAAATCCAGGCTACATAGAGCTACTTAGGTTTCCCTAGGAGCCAGCATTTCCCAATGTACAGCATTGGCTTGGCGGGCACAGGGTGAGCACGAAATGTTGACACTGGGCATCTTCCGCAGCAGAACCATGGCTCCCTTCATGGCCACCTTGTGTACAAAACACAGTGAACTTCCCAAACCTCAGCAGGGCAGAGCAGGGCAGTGTAGTGCAGCCCACCCACAGCGCTGACGGGATTCATGCTAAAGAAAGGAGATTTCCGCTGAATCTCTTCTTGTGTCTATTATCAGCCAGCTCTGGATAACCACAGCAAAAAACATATGTCTGGGAGAATAAATACCCAGCTCCTCTGGAAGCAGCAACAGCTTTGGCTTGGCTGGTTTTCTGTAGCTTGCAGGAAGCAGACACATGCTTTACTAACTCTTTTTTTCTCTCTTTTTCTTTTTGTACCCCTTACCTTGTACTGGTTCACTGTTGCAATGAGAAAGGAGAAGGAGATGGCGGTAGCTGCCATGGCATGGGTGGAAGGCATCCCATACTCTGCATCCGTCCTCATTTCCAGCTTGACAACAGGTGGCGAGAGGGGTCGAGGCCACTTCAGGATGTCCTTGGAGACTTGGCCTATATACATCACTATCTGGGGAGAGGAAAGGCCACATGGCTGTCAGCACAGGCAATGCCCACTCAGCCTACCTCTATTTATGCGCTTTTTCCTGCAAAATCCACCACCCCAAGTGCGGAAGTCATCTTCTGAATTATTAAAGGGGTTTCCATTATCCCAGACAGTGAAGGAAGCAGTACAACTGCACCACATTTTAACTGGATCAGAAGTGGGACTAAAGGAGGGTTCACTGAGGAGATGCAGCAGTATAGGCATGAGATGGACAGCTGGGTCGTAACCCCCTCATCCCTTACAACCCCTCTCTTGCAAAGCAAACAGCTATAGGAGAAGTTTTGTTGCCACAAGGTTCAAATCAGTGCCTTGCCGAGCTCCACGCAGCAGGTCTCCGAGGGTAGCACCGGCTCTTCTGTTCCCGGCAGCTCCCACTCCACCCACCGCACCAGATGCTGCGGGAATCCAGCCGGGATGCGCCACCCCTGTGGATATTAAATAACAGCCTTGGCGTCCTCGGGGAGGCAGCAGAGAGAAAACTGGACGGGCAACATGAAAGTACCAGTTCTCCTGCCTAACTCTGCAACAACAAAGGGCTTTTGTGTGCTGCTTGGGACACCAGAGGTGTAAGCAAGGACTTAATTAGCTACCAATTAATAGGTAACTAATTAATAACTCAACAAGTATTGCAAGATAGTGATTTTTTTGGGGAAAATGCTGCATTTTCAGGTCACTGCAAGCAGTAACAATGGGAAGCAGAGGCAAGATGCAAAGCTGGGCAGCATGCCCAAGAGGTGCAGCCTATTCAGCAGTGCCCAGGTTGAAATCCTCTGCTCCTCAGCGCCTTCTTCCCAAAGGCAATGGAGTCTCAGCATTCTTCAGTGAGCAGGATGTGAACAAGTCACCCAGGCTGTTTCCAGAGGATGTATTTGTCTCTCCCTCCCTTTGGATGGTGCAGCAAGACATATGCAAAACAGGCTGTACAAAACAAAGCAAACCTTCTTTTTCTAATACAAAAATCAGGTTAGATGTCTGTCATGATGTCTGCCATGAGAGCTCAGCTGCTGCTGTGTGAGACAGCTCGCTGTTCTGCTTCTCACGCTTCCGCTAGCAAAGGAGGGGGTCTTAAAATAACATCCTTCCTATGCTGGTGTTAGCCATATGCCAGAACAGCAACATGATCATCTGCTGCCACATTTGTCACCAGCCACATGGCATCCCTGGCTCTCCCACCAGCCGTTTAAAAAAATGGCTTCAAATTAAAATGAAGACGTCAGGATTCACAAATCAGGATCAGGAAAAAGCCAAAACATCACGTTCCTCCACCCCCCCTCTTTACAGCAAAGCACATGCCACAGGAAGTGCTAGGCTTACAGCCAGCAGCAGAGCCTGGAAAAGTGACTGCTGGTGCCTTTGCATCCTTCATCCCTCATCACACAAATCACATTACCACCTCATTATCAGCAGCACCAGTGACACTCCGAGCAGGTCCTACTTCACCCTGATACATGGGGCACAGGGCAGTCAGCAAATACCCTGCCCCAGACTGCTCATGGTCAAAAAAGGCTCAAGCACAAGCGTTTTAAAGAAACACCTTTGAGGGATTACTTGGTTAACACAACTGTTTTCCAAATGGATGCAAGCACATCTTTGGAAGTTACTTAAGTTCCAGATTGAAAACAAAATTACTCTCTCCAACAGAACATAAAACATGGAGGCTACCATTTGTGATTCTATCTGAGAGGCAAAGTAGGATGAGCAAGTTTATCAGCAATCCTTTGTAACAATGACTTCCACCTGTAGAGGAATTATTAGCACTAATACCTAAGAGTGTTACAGAAAAGGAAATGAGTCATCTTTGAAATGAAGGCTATGCTGGGACTTCTCTGATGCTGAAAAACAGGCTGGATGCTGGAGGAGGTATGGATAAGTAAAAATACCAGGTATTCCCACAACACCTTTCTTATGGTATTTCAGATTAAATTCTGACCCTTCTAATAAAAAAACCAAACACACAAACCACATATTGTATAGACACATACTGTTATGGGAGGTGAGATAAATTCCATAAAATATGAACAGGAGTCCAGAATATGTTCAGACTAAGCACTGATCTCTGAAGCACCAGACCCTTGCCTTTAGCTCCTCTGGGTGCTGTGCACATGTTTTACACACAATGTCCTGGATTATTTGGCAGGAGCAGCAGTTGTGGGTGTGGTAGAACATCCCCCATCAGCTGAACTGGCAGGCTGCCCTGGAAGGCAGAAGATGGCAAGTGCACCATTGCTGAAAGCCACCCAGCAAAGGTGCTGCTCGCAAGTGTCTGGAGGAGCACAGGGCTGCCCATGTTTTGCGGCTCACAGGACAGCAAAGCAAGCAGTGCAGAGCCCCTGACACATCTGCCAGTGGTGGCCAGAGGGATGGCGCCATGGCATGGAGCAGGCCAGGCAGAACACCAGCTGTAATCTACACCCCTGTGCCCAGCCCAGAGCATCAGCCAGTCCTGCTGGGGACCATCACACAGCTGGCAACTGAAGGCAATATCCCTGTGAGTGTACCAAGCCCAAACATCAACAGCTCAGCCACAAACAGTGCAAACAACCACGCAAAACCAAACAACAACAACAAAAATAAAAGAAGCAGGAAGCTACCAAAGATAAACTCATTACATGACGAGTGTTCTTTAGAAGCACACTTACACCATTGTATTTCATTGAAGGACAGATCTGAATTGTATTCTACTGTGGCTTTCATCTTTTCGTCTTACGAAGATGGTAGGTATCTGCCTTGGTTAAGTGGCATATTCTCTCTTAAGCCACATTTCATTATTTCCTAACCTTATTTCTCTGTCATTTTGTATTTACCCTCTAAACATCCTGGGAAAGAAAGCAAGCTGCCTCAAAGTTTTAGCCTGTTACCAGCTTTTTTCAACCAAGTAGATGAGAAAAACCCTGTAATTAACATTGTGAACTGTAACCACTGAAGAGCACTGGAAGGGGAGAAGGGTGATGGACAGTTGAGTATGGACCACAGGCTAAAGATCAATAGAGTTAAGCCTCACATATGCTTGACTATAATTACCTGTTTGTGCACTGCCAAAAATCTTTGATGGCCCTGGAATTAATTCAGCCCAGGCAGAAATTACTCCAAGTCCAGACCAGAAGGTAGCTTGTGACTGCTTAGGTCCAGAGGACAGGGTAGTTTTGCTGCAGTCTCCAGCCTACCCTAGAGGAGCCAAACAGTGCATTCCCAATGGCTTTGGACAATCAGGGGAGGGGAGGTTAAGGCTTGACCCAGGATCATGTCACCTTGTAGCAGCTGACTGACAGCGAGTTTATGTGCTTTGAAGTCTAAAGCAGGGTGAGCCTTCAAGCCTGCAGTACTGGGCTTCATCCAGCTCGCCTTTCTTCACTAGGACTGGAGGATTTATGGAAAGATGAGCCAGGTTCAAACCAGGCTCACTTAAGGTCTGAATTAAACCCATTCCAAAAGTCTTTACAAGCCCATGTACATTTCCACCCAGGGGGTCTCCAACAGCAAAGTTGAACATTGGAGAGAAGAGGGAACAGGCTCTCGAACACTGAGCTAGCAGACAATACTTGCTGTCTGGAAGGCATGGCAAAGAAGAGAAACTTTGAGCAAATCAATTCCTCATTGTTTCTTCCTTACGTTGCAAACTTTTTTTGCCTACCTAGAGTGCTGTATTATGGCTCTCAATGTTTTCTCCTGCATTTATTTCTACCAAAGGCTGTGTTCCACTCCAAGTGAAACTCCTCCCCTCTGCAGATCAACCAACTTTTCTGCAGTTCTGGTAGAAAATGGTTTGCAAGCGTCTTCAGCATAAGTAATTTCAATTTGCACATTAATAAGTACCTCAGTCTCTGCATGGAGAAATTTCTCTGAACCTGTTTCCATTACTGAAGCAACAAAGTCAAAGCTGTGATGGACTGCACAGAACACAATTAGCTGGAGAAGATAACTACACAGAAACTCGTGGGAATTTAGCTGAGATTCCACAAAAGTTGATGGAATGGGCATGGCTATTTCCCTCTCCCCTGAAAGCTGACAGCAGCAGCTCTAAGTACCCTGTAGCTCAGACTGTTCAAACTTTCCAAAATGAAAATTAACCATTTCACACCTGAATTATGAAGTTGTGCTAGTGAACAAGAGGTGCTGCTTGGGCTGGCAGGGAGGGAAGGGAACTGGGGTTAAATGATGGGAAAGGGAAAAGCACCACAGCCCAGCACTGCAGCCATCTCAGATGACTGGGCACTCAACAAGTGGTGTCCAAATCTGAATAGAAGCAAAGCGATGCTCTTTGGCATCAGAGAGGACCACACAGAGAGCCTTTATCCCAATACCCCCATCACGCTTTCTCTTTTTAGGGGAGGTTAAAGGGCTCTGCTCTACCTCTGTATTAGCAAGTCCTACAAGCTACAGTTGGAACAAATGCCACAGTGTGAGCCCTTACTAAATAAATGATAGCAAAAGCAAGGTGGACCATGGCATTGGAGCAGAGTGTGGTAGAGGGATCACTGGCAACAACCATGAACATGCACAATGCAGGGAAACACTGCTTTCCCTTCTGTACTGACATGCGTGCATGCACACACAAGGAAAAGTTGCTCACATACTGCTGCCCGAGGGGTACCCTCAGGAAGTTATGTCAGCTCCACAGTATTTGTAGTGTCATTTGACAGTGACATGGCAGCACTAGCTGGAGATGTGGGAAATCATATACTCATAGAATGGTTTGGGTTGGAAGAACCTTAAAGCTCATCCAGTTCCAACCCCCCTGCCAGAGGCAGGGATACCTTCCACTAGACCAGGCTGCTCCAAGCCCCATCCAACAGCTTGCCTGGACAAGTTGTGGCTGCCCCATCCCCGGAAGTGTTCTGGAGTGAGGGGCTGTTTCCCCCCCTGTGAGCATCAGTGTCCCATCAAGTGACCTGGCTCCTTGACATTTGTATAACTCTGGTATTGCTTCAACGACCTAAGAACTGGGTTTGCTCACCTGCAGGTGTTGCCCGGCATTTTTCAATGGCTTCCCCTCACTACTTTTGCAGTCACTGTGGGCAGCTCTTCTGCAGCAGGAAGCAAGAGCACACTGCACGCAGATGTACCGCCACAGTGTAGACATGTACGAAGGCAGATAGATAAACAGAGCCAAGCCAGCCTCATATGCAGAGGCACAGGACCAGTGCACCAGGGCACAATTTTCCCCATGGAATATTTCCATGACAGCTGCCTGGACTCCAAGTCTGTCAGGATTTAGGAAACAGGCGCAATGCTGTCGATGTGCTGTGTGGCACATCCTACATCATTCCTTCTCTGATACAATCTCCACACAGGGAGGGACACACTGGACCATCCCACAGGCATGCGAAGGTCAGGAGAAGCAATTCTTTTTGAACTTTGTAATATTTTGGTTAACAAAGGTGAACCAGAACATATTTATTTTCAACTTCTGATTTTGCAGCTCTCCTGTCTGCGCTATTGATCTACTAAAAGGACAAGATGAAATTCTAGAGAAGACACGAGGTCAAATAGCATTGGTGACATCTTCCCTGAGACACAGTCTGGCAGCCCGACTTGGACTCTGCTGTGTTGGCTCCCAAATAGAAATTCTATAACCTGGCTCTAGAAATCCTGACCTGCAATTGCATCTGTCATCTTCCCAGAGAGGAAATTTACAGTTTGAAAATGATGCCGCTTTTGTTTTTATCATAACCACTGTGTGCTGATAGGAGCAACAGAGAATATCAGGAACACTGCCAAGAGGGGAAAAAAGTAAAGACGCACTCTTAATAATCTGGCATTTGCAGGAGATTAGGCCAGAAGAAGCAAAGACTATTCATGGTTAGCAAGGCAGGTGTGACTAATTCATCATACAGAAATTAAGCCAAGCATCCAGTCAGCATTGTTCAGAGTTTCTACTCTCAGCAGTCCCCAGCTAAGGCTTAAATGTGTAGATACACACTGCAACAGACAGTAGCTGTGACTGTGCCCCTCGAGAATCAGTTGGTTCACAAAGAGTACCAGGACAAGGAAAAGAACGTTCTCATGGAGATACTCCTCTTACTCCCAAGTCAATGCCAAGAATTAAGGTTTGGTCTCGGGAAAAAACACCATGAAAGCCACTAAGCAGCACTGTAGGCCTTTCACCCCAGCAGCAGCAGCAGGATGAAGCAGTGCAGAGCAGCAGAGCCCCAGCTGGCCACATCCTGCTCCCCATTGCCTCCCTGCATGCAGAGATGCCAATGGCAGCCATGAGGCTGAGCACCACCTTGAGGCACATGGGCCTTATGGGAGAGGGTGACTGGCTAGGAGGGCTGAGGGATCCACCATCTGCAGTGCAGTTATTGTTTTCCAGAAAATACATCAATCTTGTGCAAGCTGTTCAGCCATCTCCAGGAAAACAGGGCTCTGTCACACATAATGGTGACTTGGGAAGACAAACGCCATCACTCCCAGCATCCCCCTTCCTTCTTGTTCCCCCAGTTTTATATACTGAGTACATCATATGGCATGGAATACCCCTTTGGTCAGCTGGGGTCAGCTACCCTGGTTGTGTCCCTTCCCAGCTCCTTGTGCACCCCCAGCCTTCTTACTGGAGGGGTGGTTTGAGCAGCAGAAAATGTCTTTACTTCATGTAAGTGCTGCTCAGCAATAACTAAAACATCCCTGTATTACCAACACAGTTTCCAGCACAGATCCAAACCATACTCCTATACTAACTACTATGGAGAAAGTAAATTCTACCTCAACCAAAACCAGCACAGAAGACTTCAGTTGTCTCAAGTCAGACTTCAGAAATACAAAACTATAACAAGATCAAAAGAACATCTAGAAATATAGCCAACCAATGTCCTAGGATATTCACTCTGTCTTTAAAGGAAGCCTTCAAACAAAAACAATATGTTTGTCCATCTTACAATGTCTTTAAATAGGAGAAAGTTGGGCCCAGCCTCCTGGTAGCAGGAAAAACTAGCATCATATTGGTCTCATTTATCATAGAATAGTTTGGGTTGAAAGGGACCTTTAAAGCTCATCTAGTTCAACCCCTCTGCAATGAGCAGGGACATCTTCAGCTAGACCAGGTTGCTCAGATCCACATCCAACCTACACATTTAACACCTAAAACCAGGACACTGGTGCACCTGGTGGTTCCTGGTGCCAGGTGTTTCTGTGTGAAACACAAAGGTTTCCAAATAAAAACCCACCCAAAATTATTCCCAGCTGGGCCCAGTTACAAAAGCCCCACTGGCACTTTTCTTCAAGGGCAGAATACAGCCACCAGCACATACAAGATCCTCTTTCAATCAACACTTTATCGGCATTTTGTTTTATGGACCAATTATTCTTCTGTTATGACAATTTTATACTTACTTACATACCTGAATATAGTCTTACCTGTTCTTACGGAGTGCAATATATGTCACTTTAAAGAGTTTGACTTTTGAGTGACTGTGTTTATTAGCTGTTCCAAGCTAATTTTGGTGAAATGTTGCCCCAAAAAGCACAAAAACATTTTGGTAAAATGTTGCAAAAGCACAAATAACTAACACACGCATGAGAATTAACAAATACTGAAGAATCGCTAAACCCAAAGTTTGCTGTAGATTTGTGCTTCTCAGAGCAGCACCTAGGGATCCAAGCACCACACACTAATACCAGCTGCATCATGATTACAGATATATTCATGCTGGTTAAATCCCAGTTATTCTGAAAGCAAGAGTTCAGAGCTCATCATTCCCAAATAATTAAATGCCAACAGCATTTGGAAAATCATTCCTCTGGAAGGCAGGAAGGGATTCATATAACCACAGATTTGGAACCAGGACTTGAAGATGTTTGCATCCAAAGCCACTTGAGGTGTCCAGAGGGGCACACGCAGCCCAGTGGGTACCTGCCTGGCACCACCAGCAACCAAATCTCTGCCTCCCTTCAGAGATGCCTCCTTCACCCCAGTCAGCAGCTTACTGTAGTCAAACACTGACAGCTTCCACGCCTGCCTTGACAAAGTCCATGCTGTCCTGCTCTTACTTTCGTTGTGTAAATTAAAGTTTTATAGGCTCAAAAGAGGCGTGGATACATTTTACATCCACACACCCTGAAAAATACAATCAGAAAAAAACATTTCCAAGCTTGCTGAAAAGCAAGCAGAAACTGTAACTGGTCTTTTCCAGGTCTCTGCATTACCTCTGAAATTACACACCAAAATAAAGCTTTCAGCCCTAAGGAATCAAAACCAAACTGAGCTTTCACCTCTCAAGCAGAGATGTGTAGCAAATTTAAAGTCTATCTGGGGGCTGGTCGTGTGAAATTATTTCCATTTCTGCACTTCCTGGTTGAAGCAACAAGAGTCAGAGGCACCAAAGCCTCACCTGAACAGATTCACAAGTGTTTACTTCAAATTGCTGGAGAAGGAAACCAAAGACAGCAGGGTACCTTCAGCACTGATCCAGTATCTTGCTCAGAGGTTTCAGGCAGTTATTTCTCTCTTCTATCCATAAAGGGAAAGTAAAGCTTACATATATACCGTGGATCCTCAGAGGAAGGGCACTGTGGAAGCACATCCAGGTACTTTAAACTTCCAAAGCACCTGGATGTGACCGCAGCCAGCATCTGCCAGAGCCAGGCAGCTAAACAGAAATGAATGAGCAGCTGGGTTTGGAGACCTGGGACTGCACAAGACATCCCAGGACACCAAGTCCACCTTTCTGTTGCTGCCACTGAAATAAACTCTCTTCATAATCTTTCTTGCTACCTTTAACCATGCTGTTCACAACTATTTCACAACCTTTGGTTCTAACTTAGCTTATTTATGACTGCCTTGCATTTTTCTTCTTGTGACTGTGTTTTTATTTTAAGAAGCTCCTTCCTTCTCATGGTGTTTACAGCCAGCCCCATTTTCTCTCCAACTTCATTTTGTCAGGGACTTACTTAAGCTTTCAGTCTCTGCTCAGAAAATAACCTGTTCCCTAATCATTCCTGGCCCTGCTCCAGTTCAAACTTATCTTTCTCAAATGTGGGTGACTGGCTCTGCATAAACTATTACAGATAAGATGGCAGGCTGTAAACAGCATTAATACTGTTTTAATTTTTAAGGGAAGAAATTCTCCTGATTCATCCTGAAACACTGACTCTTTCATTCCCAGCTTGCAGCAGAAACTCACAGGTTTAAGTCCACAATGGCACAAAGTACCCCACTCAGTACCACTTCTGTTTCACCACTGCTCAGGGCTAATCCCACTTCTCCCGTGGGCTAACCCCCTCTGTCACAACCATCCCTGCCAACTGTGTTTTACCAGCACACATTCCTGATGTACCCATGTGCTTTGTGCCAGGCTCACAAAAAGGCCATTGCTGGTCCACCATCTCTCTCCCTGAAAAGCCTCACTAACAACCTCTCCTCATCCCAAACAGTGCTAAAAGGAAAGTACTACTGCCTTCTTCTTAAGGTCCTCCACTTGATACCTCCTTTCCCCAGGTAGATAAGGGCCTTCTGCAGACCAGTCCTAGGTACAGCACTTGCCCCTTCATGCTCTTTCCAGCCTTCTACTGGCAGCTTTTTTCTTGGAGATTATCAGGCTACCTGGATTTTTACTTTTAGCTACCACAGCCCCACATCATCTTCCACTCAGAAGCAGCAGCATTTCTTCTCCGAATGGCAGACAGCCTGCAGATTTGCACCTCTGCTCACCACCATGTCACCAGACAGGCATCCTTCCACTGCTGCTGACAAAAACCTTCCAGTAAGATAAAAGCACAGCTTTGCACATTGAATTGCTGGCATTGCCCATGCAGCTAAGCTGATTCTGCTGTTGCGTACATGACCAAGGTGTCTAAGACAGATCGACACCACTCACATCACCATGAAGCTGATTCCTGTTCACAGCCTTCTTGCCAGCAAATAAGCCACCCAGCTGAGCCTGCCATACATTAACACATAGCCTGCATAGACACTTTTAGCCATTTTGCAATTACATATAATTAAAACATTTTTAAAACTACAGATTGTGACAAGTCTGTGTATTCAAATCAGCATTTCCTTTCCCTCCTTTTCAGTGTAAAATGCAACTCCACAACTCCCTCAGTAACTGGAAAATTAATAATAGTCATATCACATGGTTGAATACTCTAATTAAATCAGACCAGATCTAACCAGTACTCAGATGGACTCCTTGCAAGGCAAAGGCAAGATAAGTCTGAAGAAAGGCATGGCAAGGAGCAATAAAGAGTCAGGATTTGAGCAATATGCAAATCCAGAAGGCAGTGACTACCAATTATCATCTTTTGTGGCACACTTCCAGAAGGAGTAGGTGTACTCCTGGCCAAAACCCAGCTCTAATTATACAGTGTCCACCCACTTCAGAATTTCAGCTGCAAGTTATTTTTCATGTTCTCTTTATAAAATGTATTGACTAGAGTTACTGGCACAGAACAACTGATGCCTCCTGTCCAAGACCCGGTGCATTTGAAGTGTATGACCCAAATCCTCTTTTTTTTTTTTTTAATTTAATTGCTTTTATTATTTCTCATCGTATTATTTGGACAAAAGACAGTATATTATTAATGAGAATTGACTAAGTCAAGGAGAAGCTTCACTGTAAAGAAACAAAGCTATATATCACATCCAAGTTTTTACCAAGTTTCAATTTCTTAAATCAATGCAGATTGACAGCTAAACCTCCATGGTCTGCCATCTGCCAGAGATGCTCCATACATCCCTTCTTTGTTCCAAAACTGCCTTACTTGGGCAGCAAAGGTCTGATCAATACCGAGATGAGCTATGGCAATGACAAAACAACACCCATTCCCAGGCTGAAATGCCTGGTTACCTACTGGTTTTCAGTGGCAGAATGGAAATACATTATGCTTGATACCCCAAACCACATCTCTGAAGGCTGAAACACTGCTGAAGCCAGTTAATTTGAGAATGTTCTCATAGTAACTAAAATCAATGCTTTTAAGTCTTAGCCTTCAACAGAGAATGTGATACTTTTCTTCCCCTCTATGGACTGCAGCCTATGCATCCCCTTATTCCACTGCAGCTTTCCTATTAGTTTTATACTAATTTCAATAAAGACAGAACTATATGAAGAGGTTATGCAGAAGGAACTGGTGTAAAAGAAAAATACCCTGAAGTGATGAAACATGTTTCTTAAAACACCATGACACATTGGGAAGGAGGTGTTTTCTCAAGTGTTCTGTGCAAGCCCTTTCAAAAGCATCTCAATCAGTTATTGGGCTGGAAAAATAAGTCAGTTTGAGATGTAACAGAGATAAACAGACACCCTCTACTAGCTAATGCCTCTCACCTCCTCTCTGTGTTGCAATGCCTCCACTTCCTGGACATGCAAGTTACACATATATATAGTGTTGGGTTGTGGTTTTTGTTTAAAGAGCTCTTATTCTTACATAGTCATTTGCTACTGTTACAGAACTAACAACTGTACATTTAAATAAGCCATAGAAATACTTACCGACCAAATAATTATCATCCTTCTAGACACAGAGTGATCTATGTTCCAGTAAGTAAAGGGAAGGAAAGTGATATAAAAAATCTCTTCACCCAAAGCAGCTGAAAACCTGAACAGGTAGTAGTAGAAGTAGTTCTTCACAACATACTGCTGTCTGTAACCCTGGAAACGAGAAGATTTTAGAAAGTCTTAGTGAATTAGCAAATCATAGCAAATAATTCAGACATTTTAACTGTTACAGTACCCAGCCCTTAAACCAAACAATTTGTTGAAATAAGTATCAAGAACTGAAATTTAACTTTTTTACTAAGATGAAAGTTATAATGATAGCTCAACTACATTTGCTGCAGATCAGAAATCTACTCAAACTCATAAGGGTAGCAGTTGCACTGACAAAGATATTCAAGAGATTGGATCAGTGTTTTCTCCAGGGAAATCAAGCGTATTTCATTAAAGGGCACCAATGCATCACTTTTGATTTCTCTACAACTGTAGTTAAAGAAAGCCACCACTGCATTCACTGGAAATTAGCTCTGAGATGAAAAATAATAAACTGCAGTTATTGAACCATTTCATTTAAAATTTGCCTCATTACAGCAGGCAAATTTACCCTGGTATTCCCTGAAATCCACTGTCAGGTGCTGCTGCCAACAGCATCTGCTGCACAGCCCTCAGCACCAGCCTCTTCTTCCACATGGTCCTGACCCCATGCCTCCCCACAGCAGGATGCTCACAGGATCACCTTACACAGAGATACCTTAGCTGCAAGCTAAAGCCCTTACATGGGAGGTGGCTTAGCAACTGCAGCTCATGAACAGATATGGGGGTAAATAAGGCTGTGAGCAGGCAGAGAAGTGCTGCACCCATCACCACCAAACCTTCACTTGAAGTAACCACCACCAGGTTGTTTCTCTACACATGACCAGCAGACACATTTCAAATGGCATCAGATGGACCTTATCAAGCTAGAGATTTCACTTTTCTCTGTATCTGGCAGCTAGATGATTTCATTAGATGTACCCCACACTCATTTTCTCTCTTCTAAAAAGCTGTAGGCAGCCCACCAGAGCTGGGAAGCCACACAGCAGTTTATATTATTAAGTCCATGATGTTGGTCACTTGTGGAAAGGTTTGTCACTGCTAGTACATCACTAAGAAGCCTTCCACCTGTCAGCAAGAGCAACATGCAAGTGAATCACATTTTACATAAATACCTGTACACTTCAGAAGAAAAGGGAGATATTGATATATATATATATAAATAAGATTTTTTTATTTGGGGGGCAGAGGCAAGGAAGCTAATCCAGTCTCTCTCCATCCCCCCCAAAATAAAGTAAAAAATAAATATGGAAATTGGCTATGTAAATATGCGATGAAAGAACTTTCTAAAGATGGGATCATGAAGGGATCATGAAGGTTCAGTACAGACACATCAAGTTAAGATACAGCTTTAACACAAGCTCCTAAAACTCTTCTAAGAGAAAAACTATTATGCTTGGATTGACCGTGTAACTAGTACACCAGAGAGAAACTCATCCTACATGCCAGTGAGAAATATCTAGACATGAAATTATGACTCATTGTAAAAGCCATTAGAAGTTCCAGTCTCTTAATCCACTTTCAATATGGAGATGAAGCAAACTGCATGAAGACAACAAAAACAAGATGGAAAGAAGCTGCATCCATTCACCTGTTGTAGTAAAAACACCACGACTTAAATTGATTTTTGCGTCAACAAACAGAAAAGATGAGTCAACGCTTTTGAAACACTGAGGTCATAGGAGTGTTCCCCCATGTATTAATAATAGAGGTCACCGATGAGTTACTGGAATCCCTCTAAGATAATGCAGAAGTTTGCTATGGCTGGCTGAATGGCAGAGCAATCAGCCTAAGTG
>JBCJKH010002521.1:0-13097 GCA_039877255.1 Loriculus beryllinus
TTCTAACGCCCTGCCATGGGCAGGGGCACCTCACAATAGACCACACATCGCCCAAGGCTCTGTCCAGCCTGACCTTGAACACTGCCAGGGATGTGAACACTGTCCAAGAATGGCAGGTGCAATTTACCACTTCCCTGGGCAACCCATTCCAGTGCCTCACCACCCTTACAGTAAAGAACTTCCTTGTTAACCTAAACTTCCCTGGTTTAAGTTTGAACCCGTTACTCCTTGTCCTATCACTACAATCCCTGTCCAGCATCCTTGTAGGTACCAAACACAGATTCTGCTTGAGCCTCACTCACAGGCTGTGGCAGACTGCTCCTCCTGCTGCTGAAATCCAGGCTCAAGGGAGAAGCTTCTGCAGTTTTCCATGCGGGTTTCACCACTGCTGTTTCCTGGCTGTCTCCCCACAGCCTCCTTGAAACAGGCTGTCAGAAGAGTTTCCAGCCCACAGCCGGTTAATCACGCATAATTAACATAAACCTGAACACAGAGGGCAATAAATGAAAGCTGGGAAACCCCCCTTTTCTCAGCAGCTGGATGAGGCAATTTACAGCAAGCCTGGAGGCACAGGGAAAAAGCAGCCTTTCATGAGGTTGTGGGTCCATGTGAAAGGGCTGATGAGGGCAGTCTGGGGCAGTGCTCCTGGCTCCCTTGGCCCCAGGAGTGTGGGCTAAGGCAGGACACAGGTGAGCTGTCAGCCCCACTGCAGGCAGTGCAGGAGGAATCTCAGCCACAGGGAGGCTGAGAGGCAAGATGGCAATGTTACTCGTGATGTGCTGATGAAGAGATACGCTAAGCAGGGATGTGACTTCCATGACAACAAGGCAGGAGTTGTATGCAGTTTTCCTGAGCTTCAGTCTGGTGCTGTAAAGCCCGGGTGTGCAGGACTAGAGGAGATGTCAGAGCTTATGGGTTTGGTTTGACATTTTTGGGTTAGCTTCCCTTAGAGATGCTCTCCAAGGCATGCTCCTGTAGGTTTCCTGCCTGTGCTGGTGCTCAGCTGATGCCCTGGGGACTTGGTTCAAGGAGCAGAAAGCAAATCCCTGAAAAGTGAATAGCTTTTTGCCAGGATGTTTCAAGGAGACAATGCTAATATGAAGAAAGCAGACGGCATGTGGGACTACCCCTGCAGCAGGGGCTAGCTGTTGGACAGACTGAGTTGCAATGCTGATCTGCTCCTTTGGACTCCATTTTCACCACCAGCTCTGCAGGCTGCTGCTCATGCAGGGGTCCTGCCATGTCTTGCACCCTGTGCTGGAGGCTCCTACCAACACGGAGCGAAGGCTCACTCAGCAGGAAAAGAGAACATCCCTTCCAGCCGGCCCCACCAAGCAGACCTGCCTGGTGCTTGGTGATATGAGGACCCCTTTCCCCAGTGGAGCCCAGCTCACCCCCAGGTACCTGGGCACAAACATGCTTGGCAGTCTGTGAGAACCTGCAGTGGATTGTGAAATGCCATCTGTGAGGTACAGCACTGGAGATCTTAGATCAGTCCCTTGCATCCAGGGCCTTGCAGAGGAAGGGGAGCCTAGTGGGGAAAAAAATACTGATGAAAACAAATAGCCATTTTCTTAGTACTTTGTCTTCCTTTTGGACCTCACCCAGTTGCCCCAGGGTTGGCCAACAGTGGAAGTTTCCGCAGTACACAACACTTTTAGTATTCAAATGGCAGTGTCTGCTTACATTGACTATTCCCAAGCAGAGCCCTTCAGATGCTTACTCATTTTGGAGATGGCCACCTATTTGCATGGGTTTTACAGCCTCCTGTACTTAAGACAGTGATGTGATGGGAATGCAACAGAAAAGGAAGAAGATAAAGCCATGCTAGTTGAGAATGCCTGTGTACAAGGTGATGGGAAGAATGATACTGGGCACACACATTGTGCCAGCTCTTCCCTTTATCTCTAGTTGTGTTCTGAGCAGATCTTGTCTCTGATGGGTCCCTTAGCAGCTGAACTAGGAGATAAGTGGAAAGAGGGTGGAAACCCCATGATTGAAAAGCAGAGGAGTGGTGGAAGAATCAGTCGGCAGAAGACATAGCAGGCAATCCATTTAAAACAGATTAGCCCAAGCTTTGGGGTAAAGGGTAGAAGACTTGACCCAAAATACTAGGATGAGAGGGAAAGGAAGATTTGTTGACAGGGTGTAATTCTACAGCATAAGCAGGGATAGTTTCTAAATATGAGCAAGAACCAGTTCAAACTGGTTTAACAGAAACTTTGTGCACCAAAGACCTCTAGTGAGGACAGTAGTGTAAGAGCTTTGCATCTTCAGCAGCAGCTCCTATCTGCTTGGCTGCAGAGACACATGGTCCATGCAATGACCCCAATGATCTGCCTGTTGTTAAGCCTCCTCAAGTGTGTCACAAATGCCCCTTCATCCTCTAATATAGGATTGCAGCTGCCTCGAAGGCAGAGAAAGGGCTGTGTGGCAAGGCTTGTGGGACACAGCTACCAACTTCTGAACTTGATGACACTTCACACAAGGACTGTTTTGGCTTTGGTTTTAATGGGGGCATTGCTGCCTGAAGTCCTCTGATAACGGAAAAAAAAATCACTTATTTCTTTCAAAACATAGTGTGTGTCAGCAAGAAAAAAATAATCTGGGAAACTGATCCAAATAGATAAAGAACAAGAGGGAGAAGCACACACATGCATTGTTTTTTAAAGTCCCACTGGCAAGCTGTTGCTGCTGGACTGGTGACTCCAAGAGCTGGGTATAATGCATAAAACTGAGGGGAAGCAGACCCAGAGAGAGCACAGAGGACCCAAAAGAGGCTTGGGAGACCTGAGGTCAATTCTCTGTTCTTCTGAATGTTATACATCTCTTCCCTGCCTTGCAGATGGCTATGAGGCTTCAAGACCAGAGAGAGTGTACTAATGTGGACCATAACATTACTTTAGACAGGGAGGAAGGGAACAGGAACTCATATTTTATGAAGCTTATAGAGTTCCAGAGCATCTAACATCTTAGCATCCAGTTCCAGCAGTGCACAATGTCCCTGCTGGTTTGACAGTACAGTGTCAAAGGCTGCCAAGTAGGATATTAAGATATTGCTGCCCCCTCTTGTGTACATCTCAGAGAAGCTGGCAAACCACAGTGGGCACCTGCTCTGGCTGAACAATAACCCCATAATGAATAAAAGCTTCAGCACTTTAGCCTGCAGGCAGGGGACATGCAGCAGAGCTTGGGTCCTTTTGGGTGCAGCTGCCGCAGGGAAGGGCTCCCACGTTGACTATGTGAGAGGACACCGGTTTTATTTAAAGCAAGAGTTTCTCGCTGGGGGAGTCCCAGCAGCTCACATTCCTGGGCCAATGCTTTTGCTTCAGCCCATCACACGTCTTTCTGAACAATCCTGAAGCAGCCAGCATGTGGGTCAGGTGTGTCAGGGCAGAGAACAAAGGCACAGACGCTTTGTCTGCACTGAGCGGTGTGGAAAAATACCCTTCTTCTTGCTGGAACGCCTGGCTGGCTCCAGCAGAGCTCCTGGCCTCTGCAGCCCCCTCCGGCCGCTCACTCTCATTCTGTATATCCTCCCATGTAGGCTGGCTCTGGGCAACCTAGTGACGACGAGGGTAATTACACGATGGGTCTGGCCTTGCAAAGTCTCCTAAAGCTGTTATAGGAACTGATGGTGAGTTTCCAAACTCCTGACACAGCGGGAGATGAGGACATCTCAGAGAGGTAACCATTGACTAAAGGCCACAGAAACTCTGTCATGCCTCAGGTGGCACCTTGCCCAGGAAGCACTCATTTCCCCATGACACTGGCCAGCAAAGCTTCCTTGCAGAGAGGTTCCTTTTACACGCTGCAGAACTGAACAGATCTGCTGTAATTTCTATAGCTGACTGCATTTCCCTGTGCGGTTGGGGGTTGGTCTAGATGACCTTTGAAAGTCCCTTCCAACCCAGACTATACTATGATTCTCTAAGCTATTACAGTAACATGCAGTTCTGTGCTTGATGACCAAGGGAGAGCATTTGCAATTTCTATCTCCATTTCAAGGATAAAGAAAAGGAGTGCCTGGAAGGTTTTCATAGCCTATTTCCCACACAGGCAGCACTTTATCAAGCAATGTTTGAGTACTTCATGCTGGACTAGCTTTGGCACTTCTGATCTGCATCTGCTCCATTTAGGATGCAGAAGGAGCACACTGCAGAAGGAGCAAGTCTGGTCATTCCTAATTCCCTTGCACTAAGGAAAATGATATTAAGGAATTCTCTTTACATTGTTCAGAGCTTGCAGACAACCCCATTCCTTCCTCCCCCCCGCCCCCCTCCCCCCCAGCTTTAGAACTCTCTTTTTAACCTGAATGAACTGTTTGACCTCAAAACCTACATAATTTCTTCCTTAAGCAATAAATTAGGCTGGAGAGCTGAAGTAATTATCAGAAAGCATCACATCATTGTGGCTTTTGTGCAGAGGGACAATATTCTGTCCTGCCACTGTGGAGCCATCCCTTGTCATGCCAGGGCAGCTGCTGTGTTTATTTGTGAGCCATTGTGTCACAGAGAAGCCGGAGACACTCGGTATTTCACTATGAGCTAATGCTTCCTGCATCCAGCCCGGCAGCAACGCAAAGCCTGTGAGGTCCCCTCCAGCTCACCGGGATTAACTCAGCCATACACCCTAGCAAGCAAGCCCTTCTTGCTGACAGCCAGAGCAAGGCCAAAAGCTTTGGGGATCAGGAAGGGATGAGAGGCATCTCCTTCTGCAGAGAGGGAGGCTATCAAAAGGCAGGATGCTTGTGCAGAGCACTTGTGGGCAGCAGCTCCTGGGGCTTGACAAGGCCTGGCTCCATAAACCATGTAACCCCCCTCAGAAACACAGACCTTGGTGTGGAGGATGCTGCCTGGACACTGCAGGACAAGGGACCAGCTCCAGAGCTCCAGGAGCTGCCAGCACAACACAGAGCACAGCTGCACTGTGGCAATGGGTTCAGGGGCACCCACTGGGGAGCTCTGCCCCAAAAGAGCCAACAACTTCGTGTAACTGCTTGTTTCTGACCTTAGCTGGGGGAATAAGGGACTTCGCTCCGTGTTAGGCTCAGGCAGTGAAACGAGGCAGCTCAATGTTCCTTCACCAGAGCACAGCACGGCACTCTCCAGTTCTGGTTTGTGAGGAGGAGAGGTTCATTCTGCAGCAAGGCTCAACAGCTGGGCTCCCGTTGCCGTCCCGAACACAAACCCGCTGTGAAGAGCTGGGAATTCCCGGGGAGCAGAGCCCCTCACCCCGCGGGGGAAGCACAACCGAGACCGGGCGGCATCGGTTCTCTCCCCACGGCGGAGCAGCCGGCGCAGCCCGGGTGACCCCACACGGCCAAGCCGGGGATCGCAGGCGGCCGGCGACTGGCAGAGGCGGCACGGCCCGGTGCTGGGGTCTGGCTCCGGTGCCGGGGTCTGGCTCCGGTGCCGGGGTCTGGCTCCGGTGCCACCACCGTGCCGCAGGGCCTGAGTCCTCCGGTCGCGCCGTACCGACATGGCGGCATCTCCTCACGGCCGGAGCAGCAGCTCCCCTCGCAGCGCAGGGTGCCCGCGGGGTCCGGCCCCTCTGCCCCCCTCGCTGCCCTGCACCTTCTTGGGGTGAAGGAGAAAAGTGCTTTGTGAGATGCAAAGCAAAGGAGAGGGCTCGGGGCCAGCCTGCAGAGCCCACCAGGGCCACGTGTGGCACCGGGAGACGCACAGGTGTGCTTCACGTGAAAGGGAATCATAGAATCAACCAGGTTGGAAAAGACCTTTACGGATCATCAAGTCCAACCTTTCCCCAGCACTGCCAAGGCCACCACTAACCCCTATCACTGAGGGCTTTGTGTAAATGGTTTGTGAACACATGCAGGGTTGGGGACTCCATCACTGCCCTGGGCAGCCTGTCCCAGTGCCTGAGCATTCACCTCCCCGGTGAAGAAATTGTTCCTACTCTCCAGTCTGAACTCCTCCATGCACAGCTTCAGGCTGTTTTGTCTTGTCCTATCACTTGTTACTTGAGGGAAGAGACCAGCCACCTCTTCACTCCATCCAAAGAGACTGCAATATACACAGTCACCTTCTCTCTTTGGAGAGAAGCAGCTTTGGTTTCCAATAGCACCCTCAGTGCAGGGGTTACCCCATCGCACTGGTGACCCCATTGCCTGAGCAGAGCACAGCTCAGCAGAGCTGCTCCTCATGGGACATGGGGGGTAATGTAGACATGAGTAACTGGAAACAGCAGGATGGGAGAGCTGGTGTAGAGTGGGGGAAGAGAGGTGGTATTGACCAAGCACACCCCACGGTCCAGAGCGCAGGGGTGAAAGCCTGCTGTGGAGGCCCAGCACTGCCAGCTCAGTGGTGGAGGTTCACCTGGTGCCATACATATTCATTGCCAATTAGCCACATCTACATCTAGCTAACTATACATGGCAGTGCCTGAGTGATCCCACAGCCACAGCAGCTCCTGTTTGAAGAACAGTGTCTGCTTTTGGTTTCAGGCTCAAACCCCAAACCAGTCTGACCAGCTGGAGCCCAGTTTCAGCTACACCCTGCCTTGCTCTCTGGGTGACTTGGTGTGCAGTGATCTCACTCTCAGCACACCGCACCTGGTAGCTGCCTCCCCAGGTATCCACACACATTGCATCCCCCTTTCCCAGCCCTTCCCAAGCCATGGGACCCCTGCTGCTGCTGCCGCAGTAACAGCCCAGCGCTGTCCCCTGAGCTACCGCAGTCCGTGCAGATGAAGGGGTGTGAGATAGCAGGCCTGGGAACGGTACCTGCCCCCTCTGCGGGTCATTGCTTCTCAGACACCACTCCCAAGTCAGATAAAACAAACAATTCGTTTTTATTAGCAGAGTGAGCGCACAAAAACATAAATCAAGATGTCAGGTTTACTGCATAGGCCATGACAGGCTGTGGGAGAAACAAAGAGATGGAAGAAACCATGTGAGAGACATCATGAGAAGCCATGGAGGAATCAGACCAGCCCCAGTGACACTAATGCAGATGGCCATGATGGGGAAAAGCGTGCAGTCAGATTGCCAGCAGGCTGGGGGCAGGGGTTTTTTCCCTTCCAGCCCAGGCACTGGCCCAGCAAGGCAGCTCTCCTGAAGCTGCACCTGAGCATACCCTAAGCTGGGCATGGCTACACCAGAGCCTTCCCGAGCCACTGTGCCCTCAGCCCTGAAAGGGTCCAAGCATTTAAACTGATGTACATAGATTTATGCTTCTTACACACACACACATGTGCACACACATGCAAATACACACCCCTCCTCCCTTCCCCTGGCCCCGATTTCCATTCTTTTCCCAGAATGAGTTTTCCAAGAGCAGCAGGCACTGGAAGCTTGGGGATCGGTTCCAACTTCGGAGCTGACAAAGTGTACCAGGTACTTCAGAATTAGCAGCTTCTGCCCCAGCAGACATCCTCAGCTCTTAGAGGTACAAGCCTGAACCATAGGTGTATAGATCTGGGAAGCACCTCACTGCAAACAGCCAAGGGGAAACATATGGACCTTGCCAAAGTGGGGATATCATATGTTGCCATGGGGTCAGGGATGAGCTCTGGACCTCCTGGGGCTCTGCTCATCTTGCACCAGGAGAAACAGGCCAGCAGGAGCAAGGAAGCCTGGGGACACCAGCTAGGTATCCAGCCCTCTTCTGTGCTCTGGAAGATGCCAGGGACTCGGATCAGGATGTGTGCTTGGATGAGAGCACTGTAAAATCAAAGCTGCCTCACAGATGCAACTGTGAGGGAGCTGGGTCCTTCCACCTTCCTCTTGCCATCAGCAGGAAAAGTAGGGACATTCCTTTTCTTTCATTTAAGAATAAATAGCTATTTTCTCAATGTGTTTGGGTTCAGAGTGAACACTGGAAAAGCAAACAGAGCAAATCACAGAGAGAAAATAGTGGACACGTACTATACATAGGAGGCTGTAACATAGCAGCCAGGCATAAAAAACTCTAGGTGTGCTTTTCTGTTAGAAAGCAAAGCCTAGGGATTAAAGCAGGTATTTCTCCTTCCTTCCATCTCAAAACCAGGAACCACTGGAGAGTGTCACAGAGCCCCTGGAACAGATCTGAATGGTTACATGAATCTCACAGCCCTCAAGAGGCTCACCACAACTAGGAGGGCTGCTGGGAGGCAGGGCCACCTTGCAGAGGACTTGGGGAAAGGGAGGAAAGTAAGAGATCGTGTGGAAGAAATTGGCACTGCAAACAAAAACTTGGCTTTGGTGAGCTTTCACTATTCACTAGTGCAAAGGCTACCCAGATCCAGTCCCAGGGTCCTTCAGTAAATTGAGTGGAGTTGTACTCCGGGTTTGAGCAGGAAGTAAGATGTAATTCAGAGTTTCACTGGATTGTTGGAGGTTAGGAAGGGACAGACATCACAGAGCATCAAAATGCTCCCAGATCCTCACTTTCCAGAGCAGCCATTTAGCCAACACAATCACAAACACTAGTACTGCCAAATCATGGCTAGACCTTGGCCTGACAAATGTCTTCAAAGGGAAAACGTCCTTCGGGAACTGGCCTGTGTCTAAAAACAGAACTCCAGAAGTTCTGGGGAGTGCCCCAATGCTGGGCTGGAGGTCAGACTGGTTTGGTGGCACTGCTGTAGAACAGACGCTCAGTGTCCTCTGTGGTGGAGAGGGTGGAGTTGGTAGCAGTGGATGGCTGATGCCGGCCGCTGTTCTTCCTTTTCTTCAGGAAGAAATAGCCAATGATGGCCAGGACCACCATGATGCAGGTCCCGAGGAGCACAGCAATCACTACCTCAAAAGCACCTGCAGGGGTACACAAACACATTATAAGGGCTGCTCCAAGCAGCAGAAATGGTCAGAAAGGAGAAAGCACAAAAGCCACTGCAAAAGCTGTGCTGGCAAAGAAGAGGTGGACAATAGCTGGCCTGATAGCAGGGTGGTCATTACTCAACGGAGCAAAGAAGAAAGACAGCAACCACATGGCATAAGGATATTGCAAGACTATAGACAGCCCGTCTTTCCCAAATTATGGGTCCCATCCCAGATGCAACACGCCCTCTAAAGGCTACTCAGTGACAGAATATCAAGTCCTTCCAAAAAGCTGGCTTTGCTTTATATGTCAAGAGGGAGGCCACCGAGGGCTCACAGAAAGCATCTCCTGGTTGAGATAAGGCTATCGGAGTGAGCTATGGTGGACAGGCTAAGTTTGTGGGAAAGAGTTTGTAGCAATGCTGTGAGCACTTGGTCTTTTACAACCAACCAAACTCCTGTATTATCAGTGAAGACTGTCAAACGTGATGCATTTGAGAGCGGATGTGAATTTGAAGATTAAATCAAACTCTAGGGTTGAAGAACAAAAGTGTATGTTTTCAGGAGGTCTCTACTGAAGAAAGAGGCCTTACAGATCTGTTGGGAAAAGACACCAACCTTAATGTGATATTCTTTTAAGAGCTTGTACTTAAATAGCTTTTGTGTTCTTTACAACTAAAGAAGGGAAGTTATATAGGGTCATCAGATTTCCAACATTATTCCCATACCCACTGTTCCTTCTTTTTTTGCAGAAGTCAGTGGTCCTGAGGTGAACTTGGCCCCTAGGAAGAATTTTACTTGCACTTTTTGATGTTCAACAGTGGAACATTCATGCAAGTTGATGGAAGGAGAATCAGGAGCTTCTGATACGAGCTACTGAGTCACAGACAAAGGAGAGGTTGAACCACAGATGCACAGTGCACAGAAGCATCTCTTGCCACTGCTGGCATCCCACACATCCCACATTGCTCCCTCAGTTTCAAAAGGAGGTTGGGAAAGAAGGCTATCATATGTAAGGAAAGATCAAATATTTTTCAGAACAGGATAAAAGCAACAAGCAAGATTTGTAGGAAAAATTGTTACTCACTTAAGAGACCACTTTGGGGCTCAAATGATTCCCATCTCCGGCCAATGACATCTGCTTCTGAATTGGGAACAGACAGGGGGAAAAAGATTTTACAAAGAAGGTTGGGAACAAGGGATAAGACAGGATTCCGAGGAGCATATTTCCAGTGCTCTGAAAAGACTGAATGCATATAGCATCCCTCTTGGCAGCCACGGTGCTGAGCTCTCAGTACAGCACAGTGTAGCTGTAGAAAAGCAGCAAGAGTTTGCCTCCTGACAGGTCCAGTCTGGCAGAATTCCTGCTGTTTCAGCTGTTGGCCTCCATAGCCACACATACAAAGCTGATAGTATCAACTTCTCCCTCTTGTTCGTTTAAAATTTCAGTCTAATATGTGTCATTGAGGATTTTCCTGATTTCTCCCTTCCCACTTGGGGAGAACTTGAGCCAAGCTAGAAAGTTAGATTCTTTCTAGAAAGGCCATACCATACCTCTGGTTAGTTTTGTCATCCTCTTCTGTCCCTTTTTTAACATCAGCACCCAAAGTTTTCCAGCTCTGAGAAATGACAGGCTGCATTGCAGAAACATGCTGTAGATACACACCATTTCCCACAAGCCATCAGTCACACTGAAGAATGCTGTGATGGGATGGCCAGGGTTTGCAGAGCTGCTTTGACTAAAAGCTCCTAAATCACTGACTCTTTTGGGACCACAGAATTTAATCTGGAGTGATTTTCATAGTTTCATCAGAAAAACTCTAGCTTTCACTATGTCTGCTTACTTGTGATGCCTGAACATGATTTCATGCACTCGTCCTCCTTTTCAAAGTTGTTATTGTTGCCTCCACAGCCCCCATAGGTGAAGGGGTCACATTTCTCAGAGAATGGGTTGTAGTACCAGCGAGGGATGCTCTCGGTGCACTGTCCAGTATCAGGCAACTCCACACAGTGACCTGGTAAAGCAAAGGAGACATGCTCTAACCCAAGCAGAGCAGCAACATCGTCTGTTCACAACAGAAGATTACAAGCACTGTGGAAGAGGAAATTTATGGCCAGAACAGAGGATCTCAGGTCCCCACTACCTAGTTGCCAGCTGCTCAATCTGGCATTGCCACAGTGAGATGCCACCTGCCCATAAACCAGCTAGCAGGGAGGAACATCAGGAACAGTGTGCAGTCGTGCTAGACCTTGGATTCAGCCTCCTGCAGGAATGATCTGTCCTCTTTGGGAGGCAGAAGGGAAGAAGAAGAGCCTGGACACACAGAAACCACAGTTTATCTCAGGTCTCCGCACTTGGGATATACTCTTTTGGCCCAGTGACGGTACCACTGTTTACACTGGTACAAACAAGGCAAAGATATGGGACTGAGCACAAGCATATGATTACTTGTATTATGCCATTACTGGTATTATGCCATTAGTGGTATTATGCCATTGCTGTGTCACTCACACTGCTTTGGTTTGCACTATTTCTAAAACCAGCCATTTTTGGAATTACACAGGGAAGCAGTTTTACCATGAAACAACAGGCTGAAGAAGAAAACAAAAGCTGGTAGATGTCATCCTAGGTGCTCTGGATGGGACGTACCTTGCTGGTGTGTGACATTGATTTTCTGTAGTCTGTTGAACTCACGAGCATCTGCAAGAGCAACATTTTATGTTAAAACTTCTGTCATCAGTTGAATGCAAAAGAAAAGCTTCTGTCCATGCAGACATGAGCAGACAGGGCTTTCTTGCGCATTCCACTATCACAAGCCAGGGAAAGAGAGAGATAATCTGTGGTTCTTAAATATCACAAAATTGTGAGAGGAACATGGGAAAAATAAAACAATGAGAAACTATTCCCAGTATCCATTCCACAAATACAGACACAGAACTATGGAAAACAAAAGCTGCTTTCTTATTATATTTTTTTCTAACAAGACGTATAGGAAAACTGCTATCACTCCAGAGGAGCAAAGTGTAAGATATGAGAGGGAAAGAGGGATGAATTGTAAGCTTGCAACCTAGAAAAGCAACAGAACACCCACATATAGAAAGAGACTACGGGAACTCCATCAGAAGAGAGGGAAGGAGGAGGGACTATGGAGTAGGGCAGCTCACCAGCTGTGTATTTACATTAGCATAACATGAGGATGTTAAGGAGACTATGACACTGGACAGACTGGGAGAAATCATGGTTTCATTTCCCAACTCCCAGCTCTGTGAGAACAGGTAAGGTCACTCAGTGAGAAAAATATGGGAAGAGGAGGGGAGGACAGGTTCTGAAGTCTTACAAACAGGTGCAGAGAAGAGTTGGAAGTATTTAAGAGGCAGAAAACATCCCAGAGGGAAGATCAGCTCTTGCAGTCAGCAGAGATACAGGAGATGGCGGAATCTGCAAATACAACACCACAGGAAGAGATAATGCAGGGTCAGCAGATAAGAACAGAAGGCACCAAAAAGCATGGATTCAACACCTGCAACTTACATTGCTCTCATCTGTAGGCAGATACTAAGTGGTCTAAGACAGAATCTGAAGTACTTACATCGTTCACAATACATCTCATCTGATCCATCAGCACAGTCGAGAGTTTCATCACACTCCAGATAAGCATCAATGCAGCAACCATCCTTGCATTTGAAGAATGGGGGTTGACACTTCCCATTGCACACTGCATCAGAAACAGTTCAGATAGAGCATTAAAATCTCCCTGCCACACAGATACTTTATGAAGGACTTAAAAGCTGTTGATAGGGCTGGCAAACAAGAAAAGACAGATGGGTTACGTTCTGTTTTCAGTGCCACCCTGAGCATAAATGAAACATTGCTCTGGGAACAGTGATGCTTCCGCTCAAAAAAGAAGTACACAGAAAGTGGAAGCAAGAATGAGCTACTCAAGAAGAATACAGAGACATTGCCCAAGCATGGGGGATTAAATTAGGAAAACCAAACGGAAACCTGCACACTGGGCTGCAAGAACCAACGGAGAGGAGCAGTTATTCCCCTTTGCTCCAGAGGTGGTCCCAAATGTTGAGTACTGTGCCCAGTTCCAAGCTTCCCAGTGCACAGAAAACATTGGCCTACTCGAGTAAATCCAGTAGACTCAGCAAGGGGCTGGAGCACAAGACCTAATGTAAGGTTTTGGAACAGACAAGAGACAGACTCACTTTGGAGGTGCACAGTAATAGGATAAGCAGCAACAGACACAAGTTGCAACAAGAGAAAATGATTCAATATGAGAGTAAAGTTGTGACAAAGATCAAATAAAAATCTCCTTTATCAGATACCCAG
>JBCJKH010002529.1:0-33500 GCA_039877255.1 Loriculus beryllinus
ATATTTCAGGCCTTTTTTCCTGGGAGCCCTGTCTGCAGGGCTCCCAGAGCTAAAATGCAAACTGCTAACTGCTTTACATAAAAGCCTTTATCTTTAATCTCTTTCATTAGAAGATTAGAGGTTTAATACTATAAATTGCAGCAGGGCCAAACTTCCACTGGAGTTCAAATGGCTTCAGAGGGGCCAAAATTTTGCCATGAGCATCAGCCCGATACATTTTAGTGAGGCTCTTTACCTCAAAATCTCCATGATTTAAAGACATTCCCTCAAACAAGCAGAATTTGCTAGCTCACATCCACTGGCACAGTAAGTACGGCCGTATCGCTTTTGAATCAGAAGTGAACCACATTCTCAGAAAACAGCCCCACAAAAAGACCGTGTTTGCAAAAACTTAGTTAAACATATTCATGATCTACTTTGTATTAGAGATTCAGGTACATAAGCTGTGCAAAAGCACCTCCTTTCTCTGTGTACCAGCTCCTAGGAGGCAGCACCTTTGCTACAAAAGTAGCCTGTGGCTATGCTAGTCAGCTCAGCTGAAGACCAGAACCTTTGGCAGGCACAGGAACACAGCTATATGTATTAGTAAATTGCTACAATGGTCCTTGGCATGTTTCTTTTTTCCAGCTAACAATTTCCCAAATAGTTCCTATGCAAAGTTCAAGAGGCAGCACTTTCCCAGAGCCATTCCGAAAAGGCACCTTGGCGGCATTTAGCTGTAGGGATGTAGGCTGTTCCACTCCTCTTGGCCACCATAACCAGGGCTGTTCTCAACTACACGTCATTTACTAATACACATGTGGCCTTTGAGACTACTTAAAGCAGAAGGTTACCATGGCAGGTCGTTGCACTGAGCCACACGGTCACTCTGACCGCTGCATAGTGCCAGATCTCCCGCTTCAAGCACAAGACTTTTCAAAAGACAATTCCAAGTGTGTCCCTTTCAGCTTTTGGCTGGGGTCCATAGAGTTACGTCAGTAAACCAGGACTCCATATTCCCATGGACTCTCACCAGAGAAAAGTCCAATCTTTTGTCAAACAGACTGAAAACCAGACCTTTGTGTTTACAGCTGGGGCCCACAACCAGCTAAATATATTTTTCCTTACAAAGGGTCAGTGTTACCCTGTTCCTCTTACCTCAACTGTAGAAATATCCCTAACTCCAGAGTTTCCTCTTAATTCAGCCCAACTACCAGCCAGCAAACTCAGTAACAACTGCTTTCCTATGAATAGGAGCATAAAGTGAAAGAGCATTGTAGCACCAAGTATAACGTTCAGAGTACTGCATTTTAAAAAAAAAACAAAAACAACTGAAATGTCACTTATGGCTCAATGTAAGACCTTTCATCATTGTTCATGCTTTTTAAAAACATTTGGAGTAAACTATTAGTATGCCATAAACAGTATTCTATAAGCAGCTTCAAATAAAAGTTCTTCTATGATAAAAGTGACTAGCTAATCAGTTGAAGTCAACACATCTAGAATATTTACTAAGCTTAATGAACAGTGCTGTTTAGAAACTACATTTTAATCACTAGTTCTCTCTGAAAGCAATTTGCTACAAGGCCAGTAAATATAATTACACCTATAACTATGATGTAAATTAATACATGATAACATTCACAAATGCAATCTGGATTTGAACACTACAGTATGATTCAAGCACACTAAGAAATTACCTGGACTAAGGAAAGCAGTGTGTTTTTGCAGCTTCACTTTCACTTCAATCTCTCTCGTCATTACTAAAGCCTTCTGTAGTTTGAAAATGCAATTTATGATTAGAATAATGTAAATCATGATCCCTATATGGTAAAAAAAGCTCTTCTAAATACCTTTGCAATTCTTTAGAATCATATGTTTAAGATTCTCATTTTCTTTTCTGGCTGAGGAAAGTTCAAAATAAAAACCTATTTAAAGATTATTGTTCAAAATCCCAAAGTAATTAAGAAAGCAATGCAGAACCTTTTAAACTCGTGAGTGTATGTATGCATGTGTATATACACATAAATACAGACTCAGATAAGACTTTTTAAAGTTATCAAAATACTTGAACTTCCATGCAATAATGAGTAACAGTTACTATGACTATAAAGTCTCAGGGCACTGAAAATGCAGAGTATTTTCAGCTCCAGGGGATGTCAGTAAAGGAGGAAACTTATACCCATCAGAGGAAAACGTTGCCAATTTGAAGCATATTGCAGTCAGGAAAAAGGAAGATCCACAGCTTTTTTTCATACAGCAGTTCAAAAATGAAAAAGGCAAAAAGAAACCTGACTGGTTAGGGTTGGAAAGGACCTTAAGATCATCCAGTTCCAATCCCCCAGCCATGAGCAGGGACACCTCATATGAAACCATGTCACCCAAGGCTCTGTCCAACCCACCAAGGTTCTGTTCAACACTGTCAGGGATGAAGCATTTACCAGTTCTTTGGGCAACATGTTCCAGTGTCCTTCCAAACTCACAGTAAAGAACTTCTTCCTTATATCGAACCTAAACTTCCCCTTATATTTTAGCCTTTCTCAGCATGATAACAATCCTCTAAAATTTACTGAAATGAGGGCCTTCATTCTGCTGAATATCTTCCTTATTTTAACAGTGCAGTGAAAGACCTGTTTATAGAAGAGATTGACAGTAATCCACTCTAGTTTCTGTGTGGGTATATGCATAATAGTCACAGCTCAGATGACACCTGGGTAACAGATCTTGATGACCTTCTTTTTACAGCTCGAATTGGTCTAAAGACCATTTAATTTAACCTTGATATATTCCTACCATAAGAACTCTTACTTCGGATTCACTATTCCCTCTTCAGTTTTGTATAACTGGTAAATAAAAATCACCACAAAAAATTAAAGGACTAGAATATTATTTGCCCAAAAGAATTTTTTCATACAAAGGGAATTTAATTAAATCAGATTCTAATCCAGTTAATTAGTGTTCAAACTGTGTTCACACAGCCCTGAAAAGTATTTGTTCCATAGTTTGAATATCCATTTTAAAGCATGTTATAAATCATTTCATTTTCCTTGTCTTTTAACAGTAATAATTACAAGACCAGAGCACATTTTTCTAGCAGCTATTAATACTCTTCAGGAAAAGTAAGAATGATTATCCCTGTTTTACAGGTAGGGAAACCTATTTCCTATTTTGATAATGATCCCCTCTTTCTTTGCACTCCATTAAATCAGTCACAGCAGTATAAAGTGAACCTAAAATAGTGTACTCGTAGCATTTGTAGCATGCACAGTTTCTCATCATTTTGCCCTTGAATGACTAGCTTCAGTGCGGTGTTGGAACACCTCTGAGGACTGAGATACTGAGGTTTATTAATGATATTCACATCTACATGTGACTAAATACTACTCATTTAGAAAGCCTCCACTGAGTAAAGCTACTTGGAGAAGTTCTTACTAACTGAAGTTTCATGAATGGCAAGGGTTGGAATGTCAGTTATTTAATTCATAAGACTTCAGAAAGCAAGTGAATGAGAAAACAACTTATTTTATTCCTCAGAATACTTCACATTTTAAAATCTACCTCTTGAAAAATTCTGAACTCTTAGTGTCCATGATAACAAATCAGATAGAGCAAGTGTAGTGCTCAGTTGATTGCCTTCTTACAAAAAGAAAAAGCTCTCTCCTGATTCAGCACATGCACAGATATGCATCAATTCCAGGAAACATTATCTTCAAATGATGTCTGAATCACCAGATAAATAGGCTGTTCACTAATTGAACTTTCTGGTTATTTTAGCTCTTTTAAACCCCTGAAATTGCTATCATAGCCATTGAAACTGCATCTAGTTTCTGTGTTATTTCTTTGAGTGACAGTTGTAAAAATGTCATAGTGACCTTGAAAACAGAACTAGTGTGGGAGCACTGCGGAAAAGACATTGAAACACACAGTCGTTTTTCCATGCTACTATTTACAGCTGAGAGGGTGATGGAGGAGGGGAGTGATACTAGATTTTCTTTCAAGCCTCACTCTGATGGCCAACAAGATGTAGCAGAAGAGTAAGGTATTGTGCAGAAAATCAGTGACTTCAGTTTCATGGGAGCATGTTAATGAATATGACCTGGCCAGCAGGTAAGGATAGCAGCACAGACACCTCAGGAGTACCTGGACATTACAGCTCCTGCCAAACTGCCTCAGTGGTCCTACCTACTGTCCAGTCTGCTTCCACATCTGGTGTTCTCAAAATCTGCTTCTTGTACCTCTCCAGCAATTCCCTCAATTATGCTAAAGGGTTTTTAAGAAGTAAGATTAATAAAAAAAGAATTTTTTGATTTAGAATTACATTCTGCATCACCTTTCCTACATTTAGGCATAATGTATCATATTTAGAAGGTGAACCAAGGGGCAGAGACTGCATTTATGGCCTTTTTCATACACACTTAGGACACAAGAAAGGTTTGTTGTTAACACAGACCACTGATATGATACACTGGCAGGACAGATGCTTATGAAATAAACATCTATATGGGGGGGGGGGTATTTAATGAAGCTCTAGTTTTGAGATGTCATATTTTATTCTTTCAACATGAGGGTGGTGTACTTATTCTCAACAGGTAGAAATTTGGCAATAAAACTATATATTTTATTTTTATATGTTTTAATGCCACAATATGGAAAACCATATTTAAGTAGATTATATCTTTTCTTGGCATTGCTTTCCCATTCTAAACATTCTGAAATTGTATACATGTAGACACTGTCTCATTTTGACAACACTGCATTCTGAGAAGCTTCTCAGTTCCTACCAGAAATTATTACCCCATAGACAGTGTTGTAAAAGCTCTACAATGGGAAAAGTAAAACTAACTTGAACTTAGGTCATACTTAGAAGTCATGCTTAGGGTTATTCTTAGATCATGAACTTGTAAGTTTGTGAAAACAAAGTCCTTTTGGAAAAGGGAATGTCTTATATAAAGTCACAATGTAGTGCAAAGAATGTATTGGCAACAGGAGTGAAAACCTGTGTTTAGTTTCTTGCTGCTGTTTCTGCAATTACATGGTGCAGATCCAATTGCAAATGTATAAATAGTGTGCACCATTAGTAAAAATCAGCATAGTTAGTAAAAATCTCAGACAGGCACTGAGAGCTTAAATTTAGCTGTTATAGCGCAAATTATCTATCTAGAGCAGTTCTCTCGATACATAAATTATCCATTATAATTGTAATTATATTAGTATTTGTTATGTACTTTTATGTCTTTGAACTGTAATTTCATCATCTATTAGGAATCGGTACAACAAATGTTTTACAGAAGAGAAATAATACATGCACTGGACAGCATTTTATTACTCTGCCACATCACTCACTGGTGAAGATTTTAATGCTTTTCTAAACAGCACAAGAAAAATTTCCTCACATTTCCACACAAGGCCTTCTAAATGGAAGTGTGAGACCTCGCTCGTACCTGCCATCTGTTCGGCAAGTAGAAACCCTCTTAGTGGACTGGGATACCACGTTCTCTCTTAACCCATAAGTATCTCACTGTGTCAAATTACTCTGTCTGGAATTACTAAGAAGGAACTTCAGTTGCTAACGTCAGTCCTGCTTCCAGTACCTCATTATTACCTTCCAAGCAAGAAAATTTTGATGATTAAAACTCCTTTTTTCTGCATGAGGAAAGTGAGGAGAATTTGGAAGGAAAAGAAGAGAGAAAGGAAAAGAAATGCAGGCTGGGAGCAAGGGTTATGTTAGGACCAGCAAGCACAAAAATTTATTGTGACAGACAAAATAGGAGGCAATACATTGAAAAGGAGAAGAAAGAAGAAAAGAGGAGAAAAATGAAATTTAATAAAGAAAAAGACAATGCAGGTAGCTGGAAAAGTACATTTTAAAGGAACCTAACAGGGAAGAGGGAAAGACAAGCATTTTCTGCCATAATTTGTTTCATGCACTCTCTTTCATTCTATTAGTCAAGCATTTAGCTAAATTTCTAGTTGCCAAAAAAAACCTGCATTTAAGTCTCAGTTAATTCAGATTTTTATTACTTTTCTAAATTTGGTTTAGTTATCCTCTTTCAGTTGGAAATTGATAAAAAGTGAACCACCAATCATGCAAAAAATGTTGTTCTGCTTTGAAAAATTTTCCTTCAGATCATAATCATTTTTCTGCAAAATACTTTGAAGATAATAAGGAAAAGATATTAAATTTTCAAGCTAGTAGGGAAATGCAAAGAGTTTTATATTTAAATGAGCTCTTAATTTTAGTGCATAGTACTTATCAGGAGTATTCAATATGTTAGCCCTGCATTCAGTGCTCCAGTAAATCAATTTTGAATGAACTGAAGGCTCTGAAAATTTTCACCCTCTTCCCATATCATCCTTCCTCACCTTTCACCCACTCTGTCTGCAACTCAGTTGTAAACAGAATTAAGCATTTTTTTGCCTTCCACAGTTTTCCACCAGACATTACAGAAATGTCTTTTTATCCTTTTCCTATTTTTAAGAAGTAAAAACCCAAAAGAACATTTTGGATTTCTTTCTTTTTTTTAATTTGGGAGCTCATGTCCCTTTCTGAGACACTTCTTGCTCATGTGAGTTGCAAATAAGTAGTAGCACAAGACAAAAGAAGCCCACAGGGGCTATGTATAGATTTACTTATTAACTACATGGTGCTTTAAAGACACATTTTAACCAAGGTAACTTAGTTCCAGTTAGTTATTTATTCATATAAATCCTTATCATGTTTGAATTATACTGAGCAAAATGTCTTAATTAAACTTGTGACAATGTTTTCCATGGTCTAATTTTATACCCTACAAATAAACATTTTCTATCAGTCTTATTTTTATAGCCTCTTTTATCGTCATTGAATATATTCTTTTTCTTGTTCTATAATAATGGTATGCTCTGCATAGCAATACTAATCTATACTGTTACACAAAATCCAGTAATTTGTGTCCATTAATTTGGATATTTATATAACTATGAGCAGCTTCATATGTAAGTGCTTCATCATCTTTTAATATATTTTCTGCTAAGCTCCTGGAAATGTTATGTGTGGAAGTACTTTCATCTTTGTTTACAAAAGGAGAACCAAGACATAAAGTTTATGCCTACCCTATGTCAGTTCATGTTAGCACATTGAGTACAATCTGTAGCCACTCTTCAGCAGTGCTGCCATGTAGACCAAGACAATTTGTGCTTGTATTTTTAAAAAGGGATTCACAAAAGCTGTTTTGTAAGGAAATGAGAAGTCAGAGTGAAATCTGGATCTAGGACCCTAGCCACCAAATGAGAACACAGAATCCAGACCAAGATCATCTACACAGAGACAGATTAAGCACAGCTCCAAAGAAAAATAAAATATATATTTCTCTCTTGTAGAGAAACAAGGAGCAATAGGCTAGCTATGGACTTCATCTAAAAACTATGTTATTAGAAGGTTTGGTACAGACATCATCCATATTCATTCCCATTTTGCTATTGAGTTTCATTCTTGTTGTGGTTTAAACCCAGCCACGCAGCTCGTTCACTCACTCAATCCTCCTTTTCCTGCCCTCGCCCTGCTCCCGGAAGCAGAAGGAGGAGAATCAAAAGAATGCAACTCCCACAGGTTGAGATAAGAACAGTTTATTAACTAAGGTATAACACAAATCACTACTGCTACCACCAATAATAATAATGATAAAGGAAATAGCAAGGGAAGAGAACACAGCACCTCACCACTCGCCGACCAATAACTCACCCCCCCTCACCCAACCGAGCACCGACCAATACCTGGTCCAGCCTCTCAGAACTCTAGCCTTTCTGGGTAACTCTCAGTTACATCCTGGGCATGACGTGCTGTGGTATGGAATACCAATTTGGTCAGTTTTGGGTCAGGTGTCCTGTCCCTGCTTCCTCCCAGGTTCCCCTCCTCCCTGGCAGAGCATGAGACTCACAAAGTCCTTGGTCAGAGTAAACATCAGTATTACCACCTCTGTTCCCAGGCTGAGTCAAAACACAGCTGCACCAGCTACTAAGAAGGAGAAAAATTGACTGCTACTGCTAAACTCAGGACAGGGATGTTTTCTTTTCTATTTTTGTGTCTCATGCTAGTGCTAACCACTCTGGGCCTTCCTTTTTTTCTTTTGAAAGTTTCCAAATACAGTGAATGCTTCTTTTTACAAATACAGGTAGTGAATTGTGTAATTTGAAAAGATTAGTGTTCTCCCAAATCTTTTGATGATTCTGAGTAGAACTGGTATTAGTAGGATTTATCTTAATGTATTTTCAAATGAGAGTGGACTAAAGTCATGCTAGAAATTAGATTACACTCTGAGTTTGGTATTGTAGGTAGCCTTTAAATGTTTAAGTTGTACGTTCAGCATACAGGATTTCCTGCTGCCAGTAAAGCTCTTGGAGTAATATCAAATCAGCCATAATGTGATATATGTTGTATGACATTACCACTCCTAAACACTTACCCTTTACTGCTTTATCTCCTTTTCATGAATTTAATGTCTCACATAAACCTGAAATCACTTTTTACTTAGACCTTGACAAACAATGTTCTTTTGTAAGGACAAAGAACAAATCAGTGTTCGGCTTAAAGAACTGACAAGTAATACGATTCTGTAAGTGGAGATAACTGGAAAAACTTATTTCCCCTACAGTGTCATATGTAATTTATTATTATATATAACAAATACGTATATATTTATTTAATTTTGTATATATATGTATATAACAAATACGTATATATTTATTTAATTTTGTATATATATATATATACATACATTTTTTTTTAAAGATGGCATGCACCACAAAGTGTGGATGCAAAGAGAGCTACAGTTTTCTCCTTGTAAAAGGATCAGTGTGTTTTGTGTGGAATGCTGAAGCGCCTTCTGGAAATAAAAGCTAGTTATAAGAGTTGAAAAGGAAAAAATAAGATCTGAGGATTCCGTGTTTAAGAAGGCATATAAAGCATTTCTCTTTCAAATGTTAATATTGCATGTATCAGTCAAAGTTAAGATTTCAGTAAGATCCTGAGAATTTCCAGGTGAACTCCAGGGTCCAGATGAGACTGAAGAGGTCTTTGCAGATGGGAAGGCAGTTATGAAGCTAGAATCAGTTTTGTTAATGGAGAAATGAATTAGGTCTTTCAAAAAGAAAAATGCTTAAGTGGTAACTTTCTGAGCTACTAGGTATATAAAACTGTTTTCAGCTGAAAATAGTCTATAGACTTTTACAAAGAGATAACCTTGAGTCTTGTACAGTGGTAGCACAGTCCAAGAGAGGGATATGGATACCTTCTCAAAATACCATGTATTACCATAATTGTGTTTAATACATAAAAATCCTGGGAGTGTTCCCTGTTGCTTGCACATACAGTCTTATTTATATTGTACATTTAACATGTTTTTCATTTGAGTTCGTATGAGAGGATGGGTTGTAGGTATACACTTTGTGTTTCTGACTCCAAGAGTATAGCTGTCTGTAAACAACTGGATAATTCTCTTTATAGAGAAGACTAATACTTACTGAGTCTACCTGAAGTAATCATAGTCTAAGAGGATTTGATATGTAGAAGATAAGGGGGAAGAATGCCATCAGTCCTTCAAAGGAAAAGGAGGTCCTGATAAGTTATTAATGATGTGTTTGCATTCAATTTTAGTTATGGAATAAAAGCCTGGGCTTTTTGGGAGCAGCAATTCAAAGGGCGCAACAAGCAGTAATCCTCCTTTTCCATAATCTCATTATTACCCAGGTCTGTGTCCAAACATGGTATTTACCATCAAAGAATCTAAATATGTGCCACTAATTTAAAACTGGGAATTATATGTTTCACAGGATCAGCAGAGAATACTTGATCCTAAAGCACATAGAGTTTTGATGAGTTCTTGGGGTTGGAGTGTGGGTTGTGGGACTTTTTGTTTGTTTGAAGTCGACTGCAGGAGTACAACTGCAGTGATGGACACCGGACTTAGCACTACTGATCACAACCCTTTGAGCCCAAGAGTTCAGCCAGTTTTCATCCCACCTACTTCTGTAGCCCATATTTCCATCAGTTTCTCTGTAAGGGTGCAAAGGTGCTACAGGAAACAGTGCTAAACAACATGCATTGCTTTCCCTTCATCCACTTACCAATTATCAAAGAAAGTTGTCTCAATGGTCAGGTAGAAGTTTTTCCCTTCATAAATCAATGCTGATGACTCCCAGTTTTGTCTTGTACTTAACATGTGTGGCAATGCTTTCCAGTATTATTTGTTCCATCACCTTCTTGGGCTCACTGAGATGATGCTGACCAGCCTGTAGTTCCCCAGAACTACAGTAGTTCTTCCTTGAAGACGGTTCCAGTTCTCAGGAACTTCCCTTGATAATCACCAAAGATAATTGAGAGTGGTCTTGAGGTGACATTGACAAGCTCCCTCAGCAGTCATGGGAACATCCCATTAAGACCCGTAGATTTGCATATGCCCAGTTGATGTGAATATGGCCTTACTTGATCCTTCTTTATTCAGGGTAATTTTGCTGCCACTGGTCTGTGGGGCTTGATGTTCCTGATGGCAGTAAGCACTGATTATTTGGATCTTTTCTGTGTCCCTTTCTCACCTTGTCTCCTACTCTAGCAGCCTGTAACCATTTTCCTTAGTCTTCCTTTTGGATCTAAACCACCTGTAATACTCCAGCTTGTTGACCATCACATCCACTGACAAATTTGAGTGCAGGTGGGCTCTGGCTTTCCTGAGCCCATCCCAGTATAGTTGGACAGCTTGGTAGTATTCCTCGCAGGTCACCTGTTGCTGTTTACATCTCTTACAAGTTTTGCTTTATGTGTGAGTTGCTTTAGTTCATCTATCTATGAGTTGTTTGACATCCTGAATGTGGGGATAGACTACTGTTGATCTTGGAGGGGGCAATCTGTTGATTCAGAGCAGTAGCACAAGTAGAGCTGAGAGTAACTTGTGTGTGAAAGGGGAAGTTACATGATGATGCTGTCAGTCATACATGATACAGAATAAAATGTATCTTACTCCCTTGATTGTAATAAAGCTATAGCACAAAAACACTCCTGGAGAAATTGATAATTTGTCGCTACAAAAAAGCAGGTAGCTTTAAGCTGGAAAAAAGAAGCAAGTCTGTAAATTCTTTACTGGTAACTGTATCTTTACCTGTTGTCACACTTGTATCAGGATTTATGGCAAATCATCTTTCAAAATTAGATCTGGACAGCTCTGACAAACAGCTTATAAAATACCAGGTAATTCTTCATGCATTTTTAATAGAAAAAAAAAAAAAAAAGCGTGTATATGCTTTACTTAAGGTGGTTCATAGTGTATAATGAAAGGTAATCTTTACCGTTGGAGTTAAAGGCATTTAAGGGGTAGTCTTTAAAGTCTGAATTCCAAAAGAGTGTTGCATTCCTTCACATTTTCTCATGTAAGCTCTTTCTGTTGGAACATGGGACTCTGTATGGTACATATGGCTTTATTCTACATAGTTAGAAACTCCTTTCAGAAGATGCCTGATTTAACATGTGTCTCTGTTTCAGAATTGCCACCAGTTCCTTCTACATCGAGGGTAGGCTCTGCAGAGTCTTCTGTTAGGGTGCGAATGAGAGAGAAACTAAAAGCAGCAAAGGTGAGAATCTTTCAGAAGTGCTATTTGGTTGTAGTCTTATAAATACCACCCACTTAATCTTGCTTGCTTAGGGCTATGTATTTTTTTCCTAAAGTTTATATTATCATTGATTTGTAATTCAAATGATACAGTCATTAACAAGATGCTTTTGTGTTTCTTACACTATTTTGAAAGTAACAGGTTTCCTTGTAAGTTTACTATGCAGCTTAATAGGGGGTATTAACATCTAGGTATGTAAAATCACTTAAGCTGATTATACGTATTATAAGCTGATTAATAGAGTCTGTCCCTAACACAAATTTATATGCCTTTGAGTTTCTGGTAATTACCGTAGCTTTGGTCTTGCTATATTTATGTTATAACTAAACAGGTTTTTTGTTTGCTTAGTCAAAAGCAGAAATTACTTTATTGCAAGAAGATCCCAGTCCAAGACCAAGGCATTTAAAAAGCATCAAAGAAAAAAAACCAAAAGTCAGATTGGATAAAGCGGTAAGGAGGTGCATTGTGTCTTGCTATTTTGATAATAAGAAGGTAAATTTGAATGTGAAATAAAGACCACACATAATCTCAAAGAGAGATTTCATCTTTTTTAATGGGTTCAAAATTATATTATTGTTTGAACTAGGTAACCAGGAAGGAACCTTTCTGATTATTGTCTTTAATGTTTAATTTTAACATTATTATTGCCTTTAAAAATAATAATTTGCTTTCATTATAGTATGGACATCATGTGAAACCTCTGTCATTTACAGGTTTCTGAATTCTATTGCTTAAGATGCCTTAAAGTATTTCAAACTTACTGTAACAGAAAAGACCATTGTATTATAGCTTTATATAAATTTGCACAGTGAAATTGCTAGAGGCTGGATATTAACTTTATGCCACTGTACTGTATTGTATTTCCTTGTTACTGTTTTATATTTTTTATTTTTTTTTTTAGTATAAGCATGTTCTTTATTACAACCCAGATATTCTCCAGAATTCACAAAGGGATTACTTGCTTATAGAACATGCATTCCAAAGAATGTGTGTGCTCAAGAAATAACAGAATGTAGCAGTAACTTTTGTATCTGGATTTTCAAACAATATGAATTAGCCTGGCTAAATTGCTTGTCTAGGGGAGAATTACCTGTTCATGTAGCTTGTGGGGAGGTTTTTGGCAGTTTTTTCTTATGAAAAGTAATTATTACAGCTTTCAGCTAAGTAGTATTTTATTATGTTTGTATTAGGAAAATGTGGAAGCAATATGCTTATTGAAAGTTGTTTATTAATTTTATAGAAAGTATATCTGAAACCTCTCCTGTGTTGCTTTTTCTTCCTGCACTTACTGTCTTGAAAAGGTAGAGTATCACTCGTGGAGTTTTAGTAGTGTAGGCTAGCAATAATTGAGAGAGAACAAAACAAATGGTGAAGTCTGTATTAAAGCACCCAAACAATAGACATCACCGGTTTTGAATACCAGATAGGTTTTTCCTGATTACAGCAGGGGCTATATGAGAAGCTGGCCTCTTTGATTCCCTTCCTGGGTTGGCAGTGTGTGCCAGCAGCACCCTTGCCATTGCTTGTGCAATCAGCCTCTCTTCTGTAAATGGGAAAATGTTGCATTTCTCCCCCTTGTGGAGATTAGCATGTGGTAGCTTGTGTTTGGGACTGCAGAAACAAGGATCTCTGCAGCAGCAAAAAAAGTAAGCTGACATTTATTGCAGTGAGCCATTTCTTGATACCCTGCAGTCTATTTCTTGACCCAAAGGAGGAAGGAGTTAACTAATAATTAGATGTACCCTTTTAAAATAAATACCAAATCAGAATAATTGTTACCACAGGGGTTGTGTTGCTTGTTTGTTTGTTTTTCTGTGAAAATGCAATATCTAATATCTGCATTCAGCTGTTTGTCTTTTTTATAGATCAGTAAATGAATGCTATAACTTGCGTATATATTTTTATGCAGTCTGATAATGATAAGTTTAGAGAGATGCAAGAGGATGAATCCCACTTGCCATCAAAAATAAAGTTTCGCGATACTGTAAAGAAACTTAAGGAGAAGTCAACAGTGAGTACCAATTCCTTCATTTCAATAACTGATACAGATTTGATTTAATTTAAACTTTATATGGCTTTATGATGCTGTTTGAAGCTTCAGGCAGAATTCAGTCTTAAGCAGTGGAGAGGGATTCATTTAATTAAAAAATTCATAAACAGTATATTCCCACAATTGAAATATATAAAGGGAACCTTCATAAAATGAAGGAATGGCTTTGGGTTGTTTGATTTAAAAAGAAAAATTCAAGTGAATCCATCTGGACATAATTACTGGAGGTTGGAAACAAAAATGTTTCTTCTGTTTAAATCCTTCCTATTGCATGCCACCAATTGGCAGTTAGAGCAATTTATAGATTAGTATATTGATATTTACTGGCCACAAAATGCTATTATTAATTCTAATATTAGAGGATTTATCCTCTAAAGGCCTGTCTCTTTCAGAGACAAAATAACATTAGCAATTTCTCTTCATATGATTGACCTGGATATCTGTGTTATGGCCAGAATTAAACTTTGGCATTTTTGATTTGCAAATCATTTATGTGTAAAACAAAAGGCTGGTTAAAATGAAACCAGGTACCCTTCTGTAATAAAACATTGCAAGAAATATTTAATGAAACTGTAATGTAGCACTAGAATAAGTTTCATGTATCATTTAAAAATTTTGGTCAGCTTCAGCATTTGAGTGAGTTCTCTCTGAGATAAAACAATTATTATACTCTGATAAGTGTTTATAAATGTTGTTATTGCTGTTGTTAATTGAAAGATATCCTTACTTGCCCTAAGTCTCTTATAAATGTCATATTAAAGTATCTTTGTCTTTTTTTCTTAGTACCAGAATGATTTTCCTTCTGCTGAAGAAGCATATAATTTCTTTACCTTCAATTTTGATGCTGAACCACAGAATATGAAAGCTGAAGCCAGGAGAAAGAATGAAGTAAATGAAGAAGAGGAGGCAGAAGAAGAATGTATAGAAGCCCAAGAGGGCGAACAAGAGGAGGATGAAACGGTGTGAGCTACAGAATAAATGTTCATATTTTTATTTAGACTTCTTGAACTAATTTTAATAATCTCATACGAAATGACAACTTTTGTTTCCTTAAAACTTCTAAAGGTATACTTTCTAAAGATCTCCATTTTAAGAAATAGACAAGCTAACAGAGGTGTTTCTGCTTAAACTGTAGGATGAAGATGCACGCCTGGTTAAAGATGATTTATTCATTATAGGGCAGACAGCTGAAGATTTTCTAGTAATGGAACCTCCTGACTGTGAAAACTACTCTGAGCAACTGAAAAAGGAAAAAGAGTTTCTCTTCATTCCCAGCATGCTAGCAGGTATGAAAATTGTGCTTATCCATTTTTTTCCTGGATTTTACATATCGTGGCACTTTCTGATCTGCTGAAAAATCTTGTATCAGTCTGTCTCTGGCAGATTGATTAGAGAGATCTAATTGCAGTTTTCTGACACTGATCATCCAGTTAAGTCTGAAAAGGTCTGACAAAATGGATTAACTAGGGACGTGCACACCTCGGCAGGTCACCAGCTGGTACGCTAGCAAGTGAACTCAGGGCATATCAGTTGATCTGGAGTAATTACCTTAGTGCTGTCTATAGTAATGGATGGCCCTCTTTCACTGAGGTTTAGCTGTTACATTGTTGAGCATGCAGCAGGTTAATTGGTACACTCATTTAGGCACAAAGGGTGGCTCTGTACATTATAACTGTTCCCTTGGCCATATCTGCAGTTTTTTTCCATGTGGCAAGTTTGTCAAGAGTCACATAAGTAACATGGATTTTTGTGATTCATGGGGCCCTTTTCTCAAAGTTTTATTTGTGAATTGGAAATAGTTAACATTGATCATGTCTCTGACCTTTTCTCCTTATTCCCATAGAACTGTAAAGTCCTAAAAAATTACTTTAGACTATCATTTGCTATTTAACATTTGAACTGGAAGAAATAGAAGTGGGTCTCGGTGGTCTGTACCAGAATGGACTCATCAGAGCTTGCAGTGTGATGTCAAAATACTTACTGGGTAACTTGGTTATTTTGTCTCGTAAATTCTGACCTCTTCCAGTGTGGTTCACTGTGTTCTATAGGGGATAGCTGTTATTGTAACCCTCAGCGTAATCCCTCCCTGTTTTGAGATTTCTTCTTGAAAAATACTGAGGCCATACACACCAGTGAAATAATCCTGCAGCCAAGCTTTAAAGAATTCCACCTGCTCTTGGGCTAACATGACTTTTCATGCATATTCTGTAGTTTGTGTGATAGTAGCTTAAGCAAACTGTTAATAGTAGTTGAGATTGATCTTGGTTAAAGGCTTAGTAATGTTTGTCTAGTCAGTTGTTCCTAAAAGTTTTTTACAGGGTTATACAAGCAACCGTTAAAACTAATCTCCACTATGTCATTTGAAGTATTTTTTTTGGTGAGGAACTGTTTCATTATCTGCTTAGAAGACTTGTGACAATTTTATGATAGATTTAAATTGAGAATCTGTTCTGATTAGGAAAGGACCTGTTCTGGTTATATACTTACTTCTTTTTTCCTAGTTAGGAAAATGTTCCAGACTGCGTGCTTAATATTCATTGCTATTTATTTTCAGGATGGCACAGAGTCTTAGAGAATTAATAAACTAGAACTCCAGTTATATTTTACATGCTTTTCTTTCCAATTTCTATTAGTGCCTGCTTCTGAGAAGATTCCCAGAGACATGCAGCCTAGGTACCTTGAGGATGAAGGTCTTTACATAGGTGAAAGGCCCTTTGTATCACAGTCGAATCAAAATATTTTAGAAAACAGAATACTCAGACAGGAGCAGGTAAGTCACGGATAGCTTCTTAGTTGTCTTTTTAAAACTCTTTATCAGTATTGTCTTTTGTTACAGCTAAATAGGTCATAGTAATATGGGGCTTTTGTCTTTATAATGTTTAGCCGTATCAAAACGTCAGGAATTTTTGTTTTCAGACATTTTGGATTTTTTGTAGGAGTCTATTTTTAGTGTATCACAATAGTCAGAGCACCAGACTGGGTCATAGAAAACTGGTGTCTTCCCTGCTCTGCTCATAGCGTGCTGGGGAACAAATCACTTCACTTGTCTGTGCCACACTACAACAGAGGCAATTGTAATTGAGTTTTTTATAAAATGCTGTGAATGTTAGTGGTAAGTATAAAGACTTACACAAGAGATGGGCACTCTTGTGCTGTTTACTAACAAAAGGAAGCAATATGCAATTTTCTTTCTGTTTTTTTACTTTCAAATCTGTAGTACTGAATGTTGAAGGAGAAAAAATCAGTACATTTAAAGTTTTAGCAAGCTCTTGATCTTCAGATTTCAAAATTTACCTGTAATACATTTGAAGATTTCATTTTGGTGTCTTAGAAGGGTTTTGGTTAATTCAGTCACAAACCGTTAATGAAAAACAGTTGTAGAATAAAAGGTGACTGTAAGAAGTACAAATTTGAAAGTTATGCCTATATAAAGTAAGAAACAATATTAAATTATATTTTTATTTGTAGGGGAAAGGGTGGTTTGGTGATGATGGTAAAATCTTAGCATTGCCTAATCCAATTAAACAGTCTTCTACGAGGCCTCCAATATTCTCATTGGAAGAAGGCATTGCACCAGAACTTGAAACAGTGTATGTAAAGGTAAGTATATTTTGTATACATGGACACTCAATATCGCGGTTCTTCTGCACAAGCAACCTTGAGGAGCTGTAGGGTTTTGTGCCAAGAGCCATGAATACTGGCTGCTTTTTGAGGTTCCACAACTTAAAGTGTTACCTACTTCTCCAAGTATATTCCCCATGTATTTTTCTGTTAAAATAATGCGTGCTAAAGGATGAATTGTTTAGCCAGTAGTGCTAGTTAAAACACTAAAGTGACAGTCCATGACAAACTCCTTCAAGTCTGTGAGTCACTAAGGTCTCTGTGAGGCACCCTTGGATAGTCTCATGCCAAAGTAGGGTAGTTTCTACAGTAGCGCATCTATAAAGCACCTGATGTTAGGAGCTGGTAAACAGATCAGGACACACATTCTCTCTGCAGTATAAGGGAGAAATAATTAAAGTGCATGTGCATGGTGGTTGTTTTACAGTGATGAAACTCCTCCAGAATGTCTTCATATGCAGTTTGTTCATGGAGAAAGCAACCAATTTTGAGTTATGTTTCATCAGTTCAGCTCTTGTTTTGCTTTGCTTTTCTTTTTTTGTTTTTCTCTCAATCACAGTATGCCCATCTTGGCAAACAGCAGATGCAGTGTGCAGTCAGTACAAATCAAAATAAGTTTCAATTAAAACCGTTCATCAAGCTTTAAGCAAGTTTTAATTGTTCTGCTTGTTAGCACTCTACTATCCCCTTGGAAAAACTGACTTTTTGGATTTTAAATTAGATTACTGTTTTGGGACGCACAAGTGTTTCTGTCTGCTGTTGATAGAGATTTAATGTTGCCCTTCAGTTGATGCTGGTTACAAATACACGAGTTTCAGGATGCATCCATACCACAGATCTACCCAGGGTGTTTCTGCATGCAGGAAGAGTTTGCTGCTAAGACCATAGTAAAGATAGGTCAAAAGAGCTTATGTTTCAACCAGGAGACAAGAACACCATGTTTACCTCAATAGTGACGTAAGTAAGATTAAGCCTGGGGGCTCCTTTATGGGCAGAAATATAGTTTAAGAATTTCAAAGCTGTCACTTCTATGACAGACTATGTCATACTAAACATTTTGATGAGGATCTGAATGTGGAAGGATGTGGTGGACTTAAGTGTGTTTTGTGGACATTTATACCAGCCCTATAAAAGAGCTATGCAACAGCTGAATTCCCCTTCCAATAGCCCTTTTCCCATTTCTTGTGAAGGGGCTGCAGCGAACACTGCATAACTAACAACTTCATCTTTTGTGGTACCAGAATATCTCTGATGAATCTCTTCTGAAGAATTCTAAGAGCAGCAGCAGTCAGACAGGAATCACTGCTAATGCTTTTCTGATTTCACTAACCTGAGTTCACTGACTGCGCTGTTTATCTTAGAGCTCAGTTCTAGAAGGAAATAAAGTGATACTAAGCAAACAGGTAAAAAGAGAATTAGCAGGCTTTTCTTTTTCCAGTTCAGTGTTATTGTCTTAATTGTTCAGCAAAACTTGTAATACAGCTGGGTGAATTCTTACTTCAGCCTCATATGGGTTATCACTGTTCTGCTGTGTAAAACACCCATGGTGGTTTTATGCCACCCAGTTGTCAATAAAGCAAAGAGGTTACCACAGAAGTGTTTACAGTTTTAGAGTCAGTAGTTAGATGGAGGAAGTGCTAAATGGGTCATTTTCTGTCATAGAATCTCTTTGTAAAATTGTTTTGTTGGGGTTTGTAAATCCATTTCTTCTTTTTTTTCATTCAGGCAGTAAAAATTACAGCTGCCAATCAGTATCTTGTTGGACCTGGAGATTTTCAGGGCCCGTTTCAATTGGATATTGATATTTCTGGACTGATATTCACCCATCATCCCTGTTTCAGCCGTGAGCATGTGTTGGCAGCTAAATTGGCTCAGTTATATGATCAATATTTAGCAAGAAAACAGAAGAATCTTACCAAACTTCTCACAGACAAGGTATTTCTGTTCCATCGTCATAACTGATTAAGATAATGATGTGACAGTTTAAGCTAAAAGCTTGATATTGTTTCTTTGGAATAGAGTGATAAAATCATATATAATAACTAGTGTTCTGTCAGAAGATAAAAACAAAAGTATTTTGCCTATGTTGCTGTGTGTTTAGTGCAGAACTGCATTTTTGAAGGTTATTAATTTCTTTTTGATCTTCTAATTAAAATGAGCTCTATGCAGGTTCTGAGGTAAAGGGAGTATAATTGTTAAAGTACAATAACATGAGTATTCCTTAGAGTATCCAAAATGTTTTCCAGTGAATGACAGTTAAGATTTCACATAAGGTAATTCTTTAGAAATGTGAGCTAAATACTGTGATACAACATAGTTCTATGTAGTAGGGCTGGTATATTAAAAATTACTTTGATTATTAAGTACATACAAATTCAGATTTCCGTAAATTCAAGGTGGTGATGATTTTCTACCTTAAAGGACTATTATAAGGGGAAAACAATCACTGCGTGCAAGTTGTCTTTATATTAGTGTAATGAGGGTCAGTAGCTGCTGTACAGATACTTCTGAATTTTGGTATAAAGCATTAGATATAGTTCTGATGATGGACAAATATTTCATACAGTGTCTCAGAATAATTCTTTGGTGTACTTTAGTCTGTCATTACTTCTGAAGGATTGTCTTTAGTTTGACATGAAACAGTGAAAGAGGACGTTTGGCTTCTCCATGCCTGCATCACAAAAATCTATGTGTCAAAGGGACTTTCTGAGTGTTTTCACAATACATTGTCAGTACTGTGGGCAACTGCATAATGTATTTTTCGTAAAAGGATTTTAACAATAAGGTATTTTAGCTTCCGTTCTGCTACTGACAGCTGGTTTTAAAACTTGTCTCCTCTAAGAGTCTTGTCACCTCTACTCTAACTAGGTGTCCATCCTTAATGGCCAGATAGTTCTTCAGCCCTTCTTCCCCTCCCTCCCCACCATGTCCCAGGAGACCTCTCTTTATCCACTTCTGATTCTTGCTCTTTCTTTTTATCTTAAAATACATCACCATTCAGTTCTCATTTTGGCAAGGTAAAGAAACTTTGCTTCCTGTCTCCTTTTAGAACCATGCTCTCTGTGCCCCAGATGGCACTAGTAGGTTTCCATGTGCTCAGTTACTTTTTTCTTCAAAATTTCTTTCAATTTCTTTTTTATACCAGTGAGTTTCATTTTGTAGTTGCCCTTACGTGTTTTCAGCTCTATGTTTCCTGCTCTCCAGTTATCTCTCCAGTTTGATAGATTTATTTCAAAAATCTTTGCTCCTTTATTTCCCACTGCTGCTCCATATTTTCTCTTCTTCCAGCCAGTCTGCTACATTCTGATTCTGCAGTCTTCACAGCCATGTATATTTTTGCATTCTCCTAAACTAGGTGTCCATCCTCCGTGTAATCATCTGATACCTATTTTCGAACCTTAGTTGGAGGGGTGGCCTCTTGTCTCGACAGTATGGCTTCAAAAATCCATTTGAACTGTACCATTGTTCCCACTTCTGTCTCATCCTTAGACAGTCTCCCAGTTGTTACATGCAATATTTTATGCTTAAGTGCTTTGTTGCAAGGTACCCAGCTTCTTTGATGCAATCATCAAATCCCAGTCCACTCATTTTTGTTGTTTATTGATTTTTCTAGGGTTACCTCTAGTGGCTCTTCCTAGTCCTCAAAAAATCTTTTATAAAAGGTGGATTTTTATGTTTTGGGGTTTTTTTGCCCCTTAAATTCCTGAGCTTTCAGAATCATCCCCAGATGGTCTTTTCCCATTGTTTATATCTGTCACAGTGATGAAGTCAGTATCTCCCTCATACATCCAAGGATCCTAATTATAATTCCATCTTGAAAAATCAGCGCCTCACAAATATGGCAAAACCCTGTGAATATGGAATCAAGACAAGTCAAGAGTTTTCAGTTATGTAATAACTATCTCTTTCATGTCAAGATGCATTACACTGTATGCCTTATAAATGTCAAACTGTCTGTTATTTGCGTGTTTGTTTAAGCTGCATGTTTTGAGGAATGCGGTACAATCTGGCATAGATGGTGGTAATGCTGGTGTTCCTAGACCTGTGGCACAACAGAGCATACCTGAATACAAAATTGAGATCAGGTAGGTATGGATCATTAAATCACGGTTTTTTAAAACTGCATTCCTTTTTTTGCTTCCCGTGCTGGCACAAAATATGATTCATGGCAGACATTTAAATTCTGCTGTAAATTGCTCTAGAAGAGTTTTCAGGGCTTAAGAGTTCTTACTGATTGGTTGAGTAAGAATAATTATTAAGAAAATACAGTTTAGGCTGAAATCTTGATTCAGAAAGGGTCTAATCTGATTGCATTATATTAATTATGTAGGAACTATTTACTGGTGTGTTTTGCACAATTAAAATTCAGTTGAGCTTTCAGTAGACACCAGTGGGATGCATGAAGCTCTCACAACAATGCAAGTAGCATAATTTTCTGAACAGAAAAAAACCTTAGGCTTTTTCCGTTGTCTTCCTCATTACATAAGTGTTCTTGATTCACTTCCTATTTGTAGGTATTTTGGCCATATTTTTTGCCAATGGGTTAGTGTACATAAAATGGTAGAATTTTGTTTTACAAAATTACAGTTATTTTTTTTGGACAGTACGTGTGTAGCAAAAATTTAGTTCTTGGCTTGGCAGTGAAAGTTAGTATTATTTTTGGCAGATGGACAGTGGTGACCTGTAAGCGTAAGCAGTATGCTCAAAATTAAATTATTTTGGAGATCTGTGCTGAACATCCTTTGAACTAGTAAATACTTAATAAAAATCTATCAGCTTTTCACAATCTGAAAGTAGGCAATAATATATTAAAGAAACAGAAGCTTAGATTATGTCATGGGTTACATGATAATACAATATTTTAAGAAATCTTTTCTTTAATAGCAATTCTACTTTCAGCCTTAAAATTTACATTTACTTACACTTACTCATCCCCTCACTACTCTTAGTTTGGGAATTGCTTCTTCAGTTTTTCATGCTGTCTTGTAATACATTAATATTTGTACAGGACATAGAGAATTTATAATGTATGATTTTATACTGAAGGACAAAGTCTTCCTTCCATTGAAAAAGGAGTCGTTTTTATTAGCATTAACACATCTGCTAGAGGACTAGGAGCAGGAGGTGTGCAGTTACCACATGGTACCTTGGACACAGGATCTCTCACCAGGAGAAATATGAGAATAGTAATGAAAAGGTTCACTGTGGGAATGAGATTCTTGGATTTTGGCACCAGCTCTGGGACTTGCTTGATGGTTGATCTTAATCAGATAAAATATTCCTTGTGAGTTTCTTAAGTGTTTTTCTAGGCCATGAGTGATTTAGTTTAGTGTCACATTATAATGAATTGGGAGAACCTCAGTTGAAATCAGTGAGATCAGAGTTGGGTATGTAATGTGAGATGAGTTTGGCTGGGATTATTCTAGGGCTTTTCATATCTGTAATTCTTTCTGGCTCCAGCTCTGTTGTTGGAAGCTGTTACACATATGAGGCTCAGATGATTTCAGGAATTTTTACTGTTATGATGCTTAATACTAATTTGGACTGCCTATATTGGTAAAAACATCTGACCTGCCTTCTCTCTCTTTTAACACTGCATTTCTCTGATGGTCAGTGTAGTGCGCTCATGAGAAATTACAGATGTGAAGAGAGTGTAGCATGAAAAGTCATCTAATTGCTTCCTCCACTGATCTGTATGATCCTCGTGTCTTTAAGCTTCATCTTCTAGCTTCATCTGGTAGACAAAGAAGAAAAGGTTGTTAAGCTGCGTGGATAAGTAACACTCAGACTTCTAGCTGATGAATTGGAGAAGTATCACTTTCTGGAAAGTCTGTATTTCTTCTTCATTTATTGTTTTTACTAAATTTGTTTATGCTTTTAAATAATGTAGGATGTATTTCTTCTTTCAGCTCTAACTCACCCTCCCTGTCTTCCACATTCTTTGAATAGTACAAGCAGTAATCTGTTAACTTACATCTTCTATTGTTTTGGTTTTTTTTTTAAATCACATTCTTTTTACTAGGCATGTTTAGCTACCAAGATGGTACTGGAAACTGGTACTGGAAACAGTCTATGCTTGTGCTGCATGGACATTTACATGGGAACTGTGTTATGGTCATTAAAAGTGCTAATGAATAGCTCTTTAACAAACGGATGAGAGGCTGAGAATGTGAAATACCAATTCTGAGGAAAAAAAAAAAAGCCCTGCCTGTTAATTTTGTGTTAAGAATCTTGTAGGGCTGTCAGAGGACTTAAATTACTTCATAGTTTGCTACATTACTTCATCTCTGCAAGCCCATTTTACTGGAGCTAGAGGCATGTTAAGTTTAAAACATATTTTGTAATGTACAATGTAATAAGCATTACTTCATAGCAGCAGTGTAAGTTTCCTGGGCTGTTGTTTACATGAATTGACTTTAAAATGTTTTTAATGATGTACAGCTGTAATAAGCATTTCAGAAAACTTTGGGATCTCTAGAGAATGAGCTGTAATTGAAGTCAGATTGTCCAAAATGCAAGGGACTGGAGTACAGAAGGAAATCAAATCCTGCCATCTTCAAGCCTGGGTTTTATGCTCCTTGGATTTAAACCACTGCAGTCAAATTGAAACCCACATCACTTGGCTTTTGCTATTGCACATTTTCATTCTGTTGTTCCACTGAGTTATAAAATTCTGATTGATTTTGTGCATATGTATGTATGTTTCTAGGCAAACCAGAAGACTTCGTGATACTGAACAAGAAAAAGACAGAATGTTGCTTAAGACCATTATAAAAGTTTGGAAACAAATTAAATCCCTCCGTGACTTTCAGAAGTTTACTAACACACCCATGAAACTTTACTTGAGGAAGTATGTTTTGATAACGCTTTTTTATACTTCATTTGCCAGCAGCAGAGTTTTAGTAAGATTAGTTGATTTGAGAACTTAAAATTCTGGTATAAAGGGTGCGAAAGTAAGAATTTGAGCAGTGTCTAGCACTGGTTGAGTCTGCCACTATTCTTCTTGAGTTTGGGGAGGAAGGAAGGTTAAAATAACAAGTAATTACTATAAGAGAAAGGAATTTCTACAGGCTAATGATATGATATCCATTCTGGATAGCCTTTAGACTGTCTATGCTGATATTTCTAAACAGAACACGCTTTTGATCTAACGAAATTAATTCATGGAGAAGTAGACTTATGTTACGTATTGCAGACTTAATTGTAGCCCTTATGTTAATTTATGCAACATGTTGATAACTTGTTTTGAAGGGAACAGGTTGATCAGAGATTAGATGAAGAAGCATATGAAGCAGAAATTCAAGCTGAGATAAATGAATTGCTAGAAGAATACATGGAAGAATATGAAAAGAAAATGGAGGAGTATAAAACTGAGCTAAAAGAGTGGAAATTGTGGAGGAAAACACAGGTTTGTTTAAATCAGTCAGTTTCGCAAAAAAAATTAAAATTTACTAGATCTGTAGAAAAAGTTGTCCTTGTTATGAAAATTTGTTTTTCTAATACAGAAGAGTCAATTTCAGGGTAGTTATGCATAAATTTTATGATGTATTTGGACACATTCTATCTACTTAGAATTTGTTAGTAAATTAATTGTGAATTAATTAAAACTAAGTGTTTTTTGAGCACTGTCTCCTGCTATTGAGTTTCAGCACTTCAGCAGTGCTTCAGCAAACACTTCTTTAATAGTTTTGCTGCATTCCCATTAAATTCATGCCTTTGCAAACAAAAAACATGGATGAATTTTGTGTGAATGGTGAAGCAAAGTAATTATGGAGTGTTTCTAGTGAGCAAGCAGTTGATGTCGTCTCATGTAAATTTTAGTTTTGGAATGTCCCAAAACTGAATTGTTTAATGCTAAGCTACAAAGCTTGTGCACTGGAATTTGTGGCACACGTGCGTTCACTTCAGCAGTGTGTATGCAGACAATGTATCTCAAAGAACTGTGTCTGCTGGTTGAATAACTCTCCTTCAGTCCTGACAGAATGCATATGGTAACTCAGGCTAAATGAGAGGTCGGCTGCTAGCCAGAACGTTCAAGAAACATGTTTATCTTGTAAGTTGGTTGAGAAGGTTAAGTAAATGTTTTGTTTGAAGCACATTATGTGTTGAAACATATGAATGGAATGCAGTGCTGAATTCTGAATCTGAAGTAGTACTGTAGTGTAAGAGAAATGTCATTTTGTGTGTTGTGATTTTAAAGTTACACACTCATTTCTCACACGTTTGTCTCTTGTGAGTCAAGAGAACAGGGGAAAAAAACTGTAGTAATTGAAACAAGTTCAGGAAGAACATTTTTATTTTTATATGCAGAAATCCAAAAAGAAAAAAAAGAAAAAAGACATTAATGAAGAGGAAGAATCAGATGAAGATTGTGATCTTGGTGAGGAACGTGTAAAACCCATCCCACCTAAAATGGCCAATAGTCTGGACATTGAGCAGCAGGTTAGAGAAAAAGCTAACAACTGCAGAAGGAAACCTGGAGAGCCTGCTCTAATTCCTGAACTGGTGCTGTCAGAAAACATAACTCCAACCGAATTGTGTCCTCGGTAAGATTGATGGTGGCCTGCATATTACTTTCTTTGTGACTTTTCTGGTGTTATTTATTAACTGATGGATTGTACAACTTCAGAAGCATGTCCTCACCACTCTGTTTAGCTTGGAGATAAAACTGCTGTCTGAAGTTGGTACAACCTTGTTTTCAAGTCACATATAACCTTGTATATAGTGACTTGGAGAATGCGTGTCTACCCATTCCCTTTGAACCTTCTGATGTTCCTTGAGCATCTGTGTGGAACAGTGGTGTGTATATAAGGAAGTTCTTTTCAGTGTAGAGTCTAGGTCACTTTTGGGAGTACCACACTCACTAGCTTGTCCTTTACACCAGGTCTCTGTTACAGTCAACAAAGGGAAAGTAAGGAAACAGTGTAGTAAAGCAGAGATTTCAGTGTGGATAAAATATATAAACTTACTAGTTTGTGTTGATTTCTGCGTTTACACACACAATTTAACATAGATTTAGTAGACTTTACTCCTTCAAAAAACTCCTTTGTTTTGTATTTATTCAGTAGATAACCTCATCAAGGAATATTGCTTGACTCTTTCATTCCCAGCAACTAAAAACTTAAATCTTAATTTGATATCATCTGTTGTGTTTTGGAGGAAAGGAGTAAGAGGAAATCTTGTTTCCCTATGTAACTCCTTTTATACAGAGGTGGCTTTAGTGGATCTAAAATGTGACCTGTTGATTTTTAAATCATATTATATTCATGAGAAGATAAAGCAACTGTTAAATAGTAGTTTTAAAGTCATTCCTGTCTAGTGACATTTTTAGAATACCATTTTAATTTAGGTGACTTCTGTTTACTCTTGCAGAATCAGATTCTCATTAAACATAACCAAGGAATAAAAAAGTTATTAAAAATGATATGACAGCTTGTTTGACGTATTTACAGAGCCGAAGTTTTGCGACGAGAAGATGTGAAGAAACGCTCAGCTTTTATAAAAGTCCTTTTCAACTCCAAAGAAGTATCAAGAACCGTTACCCGACCAATAAGTTCAGATTTCAGAGTTCACTTTGGACAGATTTTCAATTTACAAATATTCAATTGGCCAGAGAGTTTGCAACTGCAGGTAGATAATGATTTATCATAGAAACTTTTAAGAAGATAATATGAAATATAATTACTCTTGTAATGCTTGTCTTTTGCTCTATGCTAGTGTTGTAAAGACTGAAAAACCCTTTGTATATTATCAGTCTTAAATCCCTTCCTTGCTTCTTCAGTCACAAACTTTTAACTTTTTTGCTAAGTTTCTGATGCTTGTGCTTTATACATACATTTATATTTATGTGTGTGTGCATGTTACATATAAAGTGACTATGGGCAGCATGGGGAAAAGGAAGTAATTGGGACATATGGTTAAATATGTTACTGGAGCAGCCTCTTAGTTTTAGAAGAACTGATACAAGTTGCAGGTAAACTTGCCAAAATGGCCTTCTTAAGATATTATTGTCCTCACAGCAGAATCATCATAATGTTTGCTGGAGGGATATAATCAAAAAAAAGAATCATTGCTAGTAATGTCCATAACTGCACTTGACCTACTCAGCAGTGCAGTTAAATCAAACCACCACCACCTCTATTCCAAGCAAGAATTAATGAATGAGTCACATGAATTTTCAAGGCCAATACAGTATATTTTTAGAAGGAATATGGTCAGGATTCTACTTCTGTTAAGTAACTTATTGCAGGTAGTTCAGAGGAGGGTGTATACCCCTTGCCTGCTCAATTTATGTAATGCACAGATAGAAAGGGAAAATAAATGCCATCTTATCAGATTAAAAATATCTGAAAGGAGAAATCATTGATGTTACTGCAGCTGGCCAGAGAAGAAGAAAGCATCCTGCAATACTGCCAAAACAGGCACTGTGTGCCTTACCCTGCCTTTCATGGTAAGGGAGAATTACCGAGGCAGAATCCCTTTGGCATCTTCCCTTGGTGCCAGTGACTGTCACAAGCAGTTGTGTATTGTACAGTAATGTTATTTAAAGCCTGGAGTTTGTTATATTATTCTCTGGTTTGTTATAAAGGTGAGCAGAATATACTTCTAGGAAAAATTCAGATCAAGTTAGCTGCTGGTAGCTGAAATGTCTGCTAATTGGGGAATTCAGAAAGTAAATTGATACAGTTGTCTTAATTATTTCATGCTTAAGTCATAGTAAAATCGTTTGTTCAGATACTCTACAGTATATTTTCAACTTCTCATAAGTGCATCTGTATTTATTATGTCTGTCCCCATGTTTTTTTCTAGATATATGAAACAACGGGTATGAGCAGTACCACCTTGTTGGCTGAAGTGTTCATACCTGTTCCTGAGACTACAATTCTGACAGGCAGTGCTCCTATAGAAGAGATTGAGTTCAGCAGCAGTCAGCGTGTGATGTTGGACCATGAAGGAGTTGGGAGTGGTAGGGTCTCTCAGTCTTTCTCAGTTCAGTGTTTCTTACTTCACTGAAATCATGTAGCAGTAACAGACTGGTGTAAGTTTTAGAGTAGATTCTGCTACAAGTGGGGGTTTTTTACTACTTACATAATCAGGCCTCTGACACTGCAGAGCAAGCATGTGATGTTAATCAGTATAGCTCCAGTGATGTTAATGTTTTATACCACTGAAGATCTGGCTATAAAGGTGTATATTCAGAGTAAATTTTTGTCTTCCTATTTGCCTTGTTGAAATCCTGCAACACATTTTATCCCTGGGACGCTGAAAAGATAAAACAAGTGAGAGAGAGGAAAATGGGAATTGGGAATAATACATAGTAGCATATGTAACTTTCAAGTTTATATAAGTTTGAACAGCATTATGAGATGACTGACTTGCATAAATTTGCCATGTATGAAATGCAGATCAAGCTAGAGCAGAATAATAAATAAACAGCTGTGGAGCAAAAAAATGTGGTAAAAAGATCATTAAAACAAGTATGTGTGTGTCAGTGGCTATAATGACTGTACATGCAATCACAAAGCTTTAGGACTGAATTTTTAGTCATGCATTATTCTCTTAACTCTGAATTTCTGTTTCATTAATAACAGTGTGCTGAACTGGAAAACTAGCAGAAATATTAGGGTGTGTCTGTGAAGCAGAAAAAAAAGCTTTTGATGTAGTTTTCAGGAATTAGCCTTTCCTTCCAACTCAAATGGAAAGCCTTTCTGTGGAAGACTGTCTTTCACTCTTCTTGTAGAGCAGAGTCCTTCCTCACAGCATGCAGCAGAATCAAGTTGTTTGACGTTTCTCCATTTCTATAAAGACAAAGGTTATTTCACAGGAGTGTTGAATAACCGGTTGGACGGGACCTCAGGGGTGATCTGATCCAGCCTTTCTTGGCCATGATCTAGCTGGCTTAGTGCCTTGTCCAGCCAAATCTTAAAAGTGTCCAGCACTGGGGAGTCCACCACTTCCTTGGGGAGATTACTCTGATGGTTCTCATTGACTACTTATTTTCAGGATGTGTTTTTAAAAATGCTCAGACATTGTGTTTGAATGCATAAATATACTATTTTGGGGTTTTTTGTCCCTTGATAGGTGTGTCCTTTTCATTTGAAGCTGATGGTAGCAACAGGATGACTTTAATGACCTCTGGGAAAGTATCTAATAGTGTCTCTTGGGCGGTTGGAGAAAAAGGAATCCCCTTAGTTCCTCCAGTGTCTCAGCAAAACACAGGCATTTCAAGGTAATATGATAGGAATTTTCAGTGATTCAGGGGAAACTGATTATATTAGTATTTAAAAACCCCGAGGCTTTCATAATCAAGGATTATCATAATCTTTTTTCCTTAAGTTTAGATATTTTACTTTGCTCTGTAGCTCCCTGCAGATGACTTAGGGTACACGGTTTTGGTAAACAGGTTTTAATTAGAAATTTAATCTTTTAGTATATTAATTATCAACAATATTAAAGTTAAACTCAAGCTGATTAATACACTTTTATGATTTTCTAGCAGAAGATGTCTGTACTGGCAAGGAACTTTCCTGTAATTTTGCTCAGAAGAGAAGCTCCAGCTTTTTCTTAATCTGAAGTGTGTTCAGGGAGGCTATTGGGACACATGCTTTAACAGCCTTCTCTATAATTAATGGTAAAGGGTACGCTATGAAAGCAGTAGAAGTTAATGTAGGGGCCTGACACTGTTAGTGAATTAATCAGTGAAAACTTCTCCTCTGTTGAATCATTCCAAGATAATACTCTTTCGTGATTTTTCTCCACCATAAGCATGTTGACCTGCAGAAATGAGTATATCATTCCATTCAAAACAATCTAATTTGCCCTGTGGCTACAGGTTGGATATTGTAGATGATTTGTCTATCTTGTTGCTTTTATATAATTGCAGTAAAGTCAAGGAAATGATACTTAAAGTCTGCATTTGTAATGTCTTCAGGTAACTTCACTGTAAAGCCTTAAGTTTTCCTGAACTTCTTAACACTGATTAGTTATTAATTTTCCAGCTGATTAGATTCTGACAGGGTTTTATTTATTTAGAGGTTAGACATTGGCATCTAAATCAGTATGTTGCTACTTTTGACCCAAGCTGCAAATGTGAGAGTAATTTTCTCATCAGCATGTAAATAACCTGCCGACTTCAGTAAGATTAAGACATAAGGATGTATTCCCAAAGGCTAACTTTAAACTCTGGAGACTAATCACTGTAGTAAATGGAAAAATGGGGAATTTCAGAAGGAAGTTAGCTGTAAAAGATTCTTTGTTCACCTCTAAAGGGTGATTCAGTCATCTGTGACTTTCCATTGTTTGCTGTGAGACAACTTTTCATGCCTAAAGTAAGTTTTTGCAGCACAACTGTAATTCAGTGGCATTTGTCAGAACTGATGCCTAAAGATAAAACCTCAATGTTACCGCTTTATCTGCTGTTCCAGTAACTGCTAGATATTTGGCTGATTCCAACCAAGTGTGAGAAGGATCCATAAGCTCTTAAAGCTTTCTTGAAAATATTCAGCTAAGCAGAGATCAAAGACTCAAATTATCACCCCTAAAAGAAGAAAGGGCAACATCCACCCTCTGTGGTATTTGATTAATAACATGCATGCCCTGGTGTATTGGGTTTATGTGGCAAGATTTTGGTTGTGGAGGGGCTTCAGGGATGGCTTTTGTGAGAAGACGCCAGAAGCCTGGCCAGCAAGTCAATGTACAAATGGCCTTCATACTAGCTACCATAGTTCTTGCCTACTGTGAGTCTAATAAAGTGAGCAGAAGTGTCCAAAGGATAAGGAGTGGAAGTCTTAGTGTCAGGGAGGGCCAAAAGCAAAGTTACGCCACAAGGGAGAAGGCTGAAGAAGGGTGTCCCAGCACAGTTAGTGTCCTTGCCAGCCAGCATACAGTCTTACAGGAGCTGAACATGACAGGCAGAGCAGGCTACTGGCAGTGGTCCCGACATGGCAAGGAGAGGAATCAGACCCCAGGATCTATCCAGAAACACCAGGGAAGGGCCAAGACTCCAGTGCAGGTCTGAGTAAGCCATCCAGGGTACAGGTCAAAGACAGAAGGGCAAGCAAGGACTGTATCTGAGAAGTATGTTGCAGTATGGATTGCCAAATATTTCATGCTCCGTTTCATGCTTTAATTGCTTTTGTGAAGGAATTTATCATGTTATTGATTACAAGGAAGCAACATCGAATACTGTAGGTGTATCACAGATGTATCAATAAGCACCTTATTACCTTATATAAAAGTACTTTTCCACCAGTTCCTTCGTATTTCCCCATTGTTTTCCTTTGCAATTCATCATTCCTTCATTTGCAAAGCTGCAATTAAGAATTGTGTAATGGAGTTTACTATTCAAGTTGTGGGGAACTTTTTGGGGGTTTTTTGGGTTTTTTTGGTTTTTTTTATTTTTTTCCTAAGATTGTATTAAATACTCCTTTTTTTAAAAAAAAAAAAAATATTGCTAAATCATATGCATGGTATAAGTTAGGTCAATTCTGTCTTTTTAGTGCTTTAAAAAACATCGATGCTATTGCATCCATTGGCACATCAGGCTTAACTGACATGAAGAAACTAGCTAAGTGGGCGGCAGAAGCAAAACTTGATCCAAATGACCCAAGCAATGCAGCTCTGATGCAGCTGATCATGGTAAGTGGCTTTTGCAGAGCTGTGTGGCTAATGGAGCTGTGAAGCACCTAGTCACCAGTACCTTCCCAGGCAATCTGCATGCATGCCAGAGAGGTAGTAGTAGCATTTGAATTTGTTATGGACATACTTGTGTGAGTGTTAAGAAGCAAAATGTTTACTAAAATATGACTTATTAATCTGTTTAGTAGTGGCTTAGTTATTAATGAGTATGATTTACTAATCCATTCAGTAATATTTAGTGGTGAAAAATAGGTATGAGGGAATATGCAAACTGATTAATTTATAAATTTTTAAAAAATACAGGTTTTGAGTTTGTTTCCTTAAGGGGCAGGAATATTCCCAATGCACTTGTATGATATTAAATAGGAAGTTGCTCACAGTGACAACAGCACAAAGAGATCTAGTGGGCTGTAGAAGTTGCAGCTTTTCTGAACATCAAATTGAGGAGCTGTTTACGTGGCTGAAATTGTGTAAATGAATCATCTTTACAGCACAGCTGCCTAGGTTACTCTGCTGTGTTACAGTTTTCCTACTCTTTATTATGTTACAAAGAAATAGAAGTTTATTGTATTCTTAAATATATATACTTTGCTCAACAAATTGCCACTTTAAAACACTTGGTCTTTCAGTCTCCGTTTGATCTGTCTCAGTTGCTTTTGCTTAAAATGCCATATGCAAGTAAGACTTACAGAAGTTATTTTATAGACTTCAGTCACTTTGAGTGAAAGGGTTGTTTGGTTTTGGTTTTTTTAGTAAAAAATTATATTCTTTTACCAATTTAGGCTGCTACGGGTGGAGAGGCCCAGGTTCCGGAGTTCTTCAGGTTGGAACAGTTGCAGCAAGAATTTAACTTTGTTTCTGATGAGGAATTTAATAGATCAAAGAGATTCCGACTTTTGCAGCTCAGAAGTGAGGAGGTGGCAGAGTTCCGAAATTATAAGCAAGTCCCTTTACATGAACGAGAAATCAGTGAGAAAATCTTCCAGGTAGAATGTTGCCTGAAATATTTCTTTTCTGGTTTTAATGCTAGTATTTGACTTGCAATGCAATCAGTTGGTCTCTTAAAGAATGTACAGCTATGCTGATATGTAAAAAGTGAGAATTTTAATCCTTCAGTCTTTTCTAGTTTTACTTTAAGACAGCTTTTTTCCATAACAGTATTTCCACAGCTACACTGTGGAAGCAGAAAGATAAACCACAGCAACTGCTGTAGACAAATTCTAAGATAGTTTTTGTTAAAGGTAAGAGACCTTTCTTTTCATTTATTTGTAAGTGATTTCAAATACAGAAAGATAATAAAAGGATAATTCAGGCTTAGGCTTACTAACTTTTGAGCCCTTTGTGTGGAGGCTGCTGGAAGCAACGACTAAGAAAACTTAAAACATTTTTATGTTTCACTGCAGCTTATGTTGCAGTTATTCTGCAGTGGTTTAGTGCATTGTTTCAGTTAGCTTACCCTGTCCTTGCCTGTTAAGAACCCTACTAAAATGCAATGTGTGCAGTTTTTATTTGGGTCATACTTCAATTATTTTTAATGTCAATTCCATTATTAGTGTTAAGTCATGCATGCTTTCGT
>JBCJKH010002529.1:35046-78130 GCA_039877255.1 Loriculus beryllinus
ATTAATTTTACTGAGTAGCTTTTAAGTGATAAGTAGCTGTGATTCTAAAACCAACCTGCAGGCTTCCTTTAAGCCTGCACATCTGGAGAGACCCCCCCGGACTTATAGACTCTGTGTTTTTCTTGGAAGCTGAGTGTCACCTCTAACCTTTTCTTAATTCATGAGACACCTTCCAAAACTTGTGAATAAAAGTTGCATCTGTCGGTATAGTTGTGTCACTAGTTACACGTATTAAAACACAGCTCAGATTTCAGGTCATCTTCCATAAATACTGCATCACTTCTGTTATAAAAGGATTCTCCTTTATATTCGCAGCTATTGCAGCTGCAGTAAGAGAAGCCATTTCCAGTTCGAATGGTATTTCAGTTTACAACAGTAGGTCAAAGTTCAGCTTTAGAAGAAGTGAGAGAAATCTTCAAGTTATTCATAGTAATTTAAACCACATGAATCTTGTAGCTTAATGGAATTCTTGTCTATATTCATGGTAGTGTAGCAGTGCTGTTGCTGTATACATTAGCATTAAAAATAGCTTTATAAACCTCTGACATCTGTTTTGGTTTATAGTGATCCATACATTAATATTAATGAAATATTTGCCATTTTTCATGTGTGTAATAAAGCACTGAATAAGTTTCAAATCACAAATTCTAGTAAATATCTTTAGGACTATGAGAAGAGACTGCAAGAGAGGGATGTGGTTGACAGCAAAAATTACTTAGATGCCCACAGAGCAGTTGTTGCCAACTATCTACAGAAGGTAAGCTGCAAAAAATATGGATCCACCATATTTCTCTAGACCATATGTTGCTTCTATACTTGGAAGCTTCATTTCCATGAATATTAAAAACTTACTCATCTCTAACCATGACTTACAGACATATTTAAAGTCTCAAGTTGGGCCTGAAACTGGTCTAGTTGAACAAGTGGAGATTTATAAATGACTCATTCAATGTTGTTGAAAAAGATGCCATATACAAGATGACCAGCCATTCTGGATTTTTCCAGCAGTTCTATAAATTCTCTTTTGCTCCAGTGTCCCAGAGATTTGTACTGTTGTGTCTCAGGCATTCACTGTTTTCCCTTTCCTCCCTATTTTCCTTCTTGTAAGATGTGATGCTAAGAACTTAATTATCTCCATGAAAGTGGCCCTAACCTCTGCAAAAGATGTGATACGCATTGTGTCTTGTCTTGCAGCCTGAGGCAGAGGGTATATCTACTATCACATCACCTTCACAGTGGTATTATAGTAGGGGAAAACATTAGTCATATAACCAAGAGAAGTTTGCCGTTTCAGATTATTTTGGCAAAATAGGAGGTGCAAAACATGGCTACCAGTTTCTTACCAGTACTGGAAATAACAGGAAATGTACTAAATCATAGCCAGCCAGCGAAACATACACTATGGTGATAACATTGATATGATGTAGGACAAAACAATTTGTCTGTTAGAAGGAATGGTTTGTGAAAGAATCCTAGACAATGAATAATGTTTAAATCTTCCAGACAAGTGCCAGAGCCCAGGTTCAGTATGATAATATAAAAAACATTGTTTTTAAAAAAGCTGTCATGTCTGTGTCAGCCCCATATGTTTTGTCTGATACTTGAGTGTGCATTCAAACATATGGTTTATTCAGTGCACTGAATAATGGTATAGTGGTACAGGGTAATAAGCATTATGGTACCTTTATTTGTCTCTCTGTTAGATCAAATACAAGTAGCCTTTTTGTAGAATAATATTTGGGTATTTTGCAGTTTTATAAATTGTCTCGTGTGCTTGAAAATTAGACTTCTCCCATCAGAACTGAAATCCAGTTCACCCTGAAATGTGATCTTTATATGCCTGTCACTTGAAAACAAAGATGTAATAGTAGTAACTTAAATAAAATCTTTTATAAATAACAAAGGGGAAGATGTATTTCAGAAAGGTCTTTGGTATTGCTGCTCTGCAATGGCACAGTATATAAAGGCATTGCTAGCATTTGTGGTAGGAAAAAAGGACGAAGGTACTATGTCAATCTGCTTCAATATAGTTGTTGGGAGTCTTTTGAAAGTGGGAAAAATAATGTGCATTTGGAGATTTGTTTGTGTTTAATAGACAGAATGCAAATATTTGCAGTAGGTCTGGATTAAAAATGTCTTTTGGTCTCTTCTCTCTCTGCATTCACAGGTTCGAGAATCAGTAATAAACCGTTTCCTCATAGCAAAACACCATTTCATTCTCTCTGACCTTATTAATGAAGAAGAGATTCCTAGCCTGGGGTAAGGGAGCTGTCTTTATTTGTTCTTAATCAAAATATAATAATAATATAAAACTAATGGATCTTTTTTTTACATAGCATTGATATGCCTAACAACTGATGTGATTTTGTGTTTAGTGCAGTATATAAGCTTCCAATCACTAAGTGCACCTCTGCCAGTACAGACAGTGTATTGATACACAGAGTGTGTAAAAACTTTTTGAAGTTAAAGTCTGGTTTTGGCAGAAGTTGTGTGACAGCATGGGGATAAGATTTAGCAGCATATAATGCATCAGGCTGTGATCTGATGAGCTGAGCATAGCCCTAGGTGGTGCCAGACTGAATGATGTCCAAATACCAGATAAGCATTGGAGCTAGTAACACTACCACTGGTTCTATAGGTGGTGCTCACTTAGAGGTAGTGCACATGCCCCACAAATAATGTGCAATAGATATATTTTTTTAATAGTAATTTTCTTTATTTTGCTTCTCATGTATTTGTTTGCCGTTTCTGGATATCGTCAAATGCTGTTTACTTTCAGAAATGTTACTGGGCTTGGAAATGCCTTTTTTCTTTTAATATTTTTTTGTAATTACTTAAGCACTTTCTTTGAATGATTGTTCCAATTTTCATAGTTATTGAGTCTGATATTTATTAGTCATCCCAGCATAGATGACTCTTAAAGTTGTTCGTTTAAAAGCTGTGTAAGCAAACAAGTTGTGGAATTTATTTTTATTTCCATGTAGAAGTTGCTTGTATTCACTATAAACATGACACTTTTAAAGTGCAGCCAAAGGTTTTTCACTGAGCAGTATGAATCTAAACAGTCCCATCTGCTGGAGATACAGAGACTTGCTCTCTTACAAAAGAGTTCATCCTGTTTTTTAGCTCATGTTTTCACATCACAGAATAGAAGAAACCAAATGAGTCTATAACCCTAGGTTTTGGAGTTGTTTAAAATCAGTTGCTTCACTGATAGTTTCTTATCATGAATATTAATTCATATTTACTGATTTATATGGTTAGTGAATTTAAAATACACCATGAGTTTTAAAACCATCTGCTTGGTGAGATATTTTAGTAACTTGTGGTTTTGTTTTATTTTAACACTAATTACTCTGGGGGTTTTAATTGTGTAAGGAAATAATTATGTTGGCTATCAGTTTTCAAAGTAGATTTTGGAATGCCTGCAGTTCAAATCAATGATGTGTAAAAACATACATCTGCTTTTTATTTTTCTCCTGTTTTTTATTTTTTCTTTGGTTCTGCTTTGCCTTGGGTTGTAAGTTCTGAGGGTCCAGGGTATGTTGTGCCGTATTCGTTATGATTCCTTTCTGTAGCTTATTGTTTGTTGTACATAGCTGTGTAATTAGATTTTATTTTTTTTTTTGCTTATTCCATACAGTGGTTCTTATCTGCTAGATGCCTTATTTATAGCACTGCAGGTTAGATGTATCTTGAAGTTGTGTGATTGTGCTTGTAGCTTACCTGGTTTGGGGGACGAACTGAAACAAAACAAAAAACCAAACATACCCACACCCCTCCCCCCAAAAAGGTTTTTTTGCACGTTTAAGTTAGAATTTCTGAACTAGAAGACAAAACTGGATTGTGTACTACTAAGCAATTAAAACATTTTGACATTTCCTAATTTTGTGTGGTACTAACAGGAGCATATATCTAATGTGCATGTGTATCATGGGAACACTAAAATGTTGCGTTCTATGCAAGAATTACTAACTATCTGCTATCTGGTTCATGATTGTTAGTATCTTGGGACTCAGCCTCTTTAAACTGACAGAGCCAAAACGACCATTAAGGCCAAGAAGAAAAGAAAGGAAGAAGGTCACAGTGCAGAATTTATCAGATGGAGACATCAGACTGTTAGTGAACATCGTTAGAGCTTATGATATTCCAGTGAGAAAACCAGTGGTGAGGTATGTTTAAATGCCTGTTTCCAGTACAGATTTGTTTTCTGGTTTCTGCTGTTTTGAGGAAGCTGAAGCAATTAATGTTGAAATTCAGCCATCTGTGTTGTTTTGATCCTCATGATAAAAACAGATACACATTTATCTTTTTATTAATAATGATAAAAGAACTGCTGGTCAGTGAGTTTGTAGAATAATGTGATCATTTATCAGTAACTACTAACCTCCAGAAACGTTTTACCAAAAACTCTGAATTTGGTTCAGAAAAAAACTGTCTGAAAGGTAACTTACAGCTTTGACAACATTATAACTCTGGTAATATCAGATGAATTATACCTTAAGCAAGCCTCCTACTTTTACTAGGGTAATTTAAATTCATAATATGTTACTACTAAAAATAAGCATTAAAAAATCTAGGTTTTCATTGAGGGATATTATATTTACCTCCTCAGTGAAGCATGTTGTTCTCCTTCATGAACTGTTTGTTTAAGTTAATGGACTGAGCCTAATTTGGCTCTGACTAATTTTAAAGGTGACCATTATTACCTTCAGGCAAATTAGGGCAATGCCTGCACTGTGTGATGTTGTTTCACACAGAGATGCTGGAGTTCTGAACAGTCATCTGGTTCAGCTCCAGAAATGATACATTAGTGCAGTTTTCTCTCTTTCTCCCAAAATGAATACACTCTGCATTTAACTCAGAGGTATTTTCAAGCTGACCAATTACTGTGCATACAGAATTTAGCATCTTCTGCTGTTTTATCTCTTTATTATAATAAAGGTTCTTTTGGCTTATGTAAATAAGTTCATACTGGTAAAAGCAATTCATATTGGAAACATGTTAATAAGAAGGAAAAGATGAACATTTCAATTCATTATCAGTCTTATAAAAATAACTAAAGCCCCTCCCAGTCTTGCATTATATGATACCTTGTTTTGAGCTGCTTTCTCCATGAATAGTTTTTCTTTTATAATCTCTAGTGTGGCATTACTACAAAAAAAGTTATGTGGAAACACTATAAAAATAAATCTATTAACATTTATTTTATTTCACTCATGGGTTGCTGATTGTATAATACTCATATGGATTTAATTTTGTCAGGGGCCTCGACTGAATACCGTGAAGTGTACACTGTTTATGAATTCTTTGGAGATTCATCTCCTTGAACTGAAAAACCTGTAGCTCAAAAAGATCATATGGAGAGGGGACAAAATTCCAAAATCTGGGCTGATAAGCTCTTCAGAAAAGAAAGCCTCCAGGCACAAAGTGCTCTTGCAATGAGGCATACAAGAGCTTTACTCTCGCTACCCCTTTCTGGCATTCATTTTGTGTTATTTGATGGAATCAATATCTTTCCAAGGTTAAAGTCATGACATTAAAGTATCAGAAGTATTTCCAGAATTCAGAACGGTTAATACAGAATGTGAGGGATTCATACTTCGGAATGTGTTCTCTGTCTTCTTGTTGTTGTTTCCTCTCATAGCAAGTTTCAACAACCAGCCAAATCTTCAAGGTCCTTTAATGAGATGTTTGCAGCCTCTTCATCAGCTCAGAGCCCAGCTGATAGCCCTGATTGGGCATTCAACCAGGTACGTTACCAAATGAGCATTTTCTTATGTGAAGTTGGGAGCATTCCTCTCTTCCACAGACAGTAACATTCACCTTCAAAAAGATGGCTTACTAGTGAGGTTGGTTTGCTTGCTCCTTGCAAAAAGCTGCAAAAGGCTCAGAAAAGGTGATAAGGATTCAGAAGTACAGAATGGCTAATGTACAATGAAAAATGGTAGAGTTTTTCAACCCACACAGTGGTAACTGCGAGTAGAGAAGGGAGGAATATGGTAGAAAGGCACAAAATCATGACTAAGGATAGGCCATGGGTAGGGATTGACTGTTTACTCTCTCTTTCAGTGGAGGGGTAAGGAATCATCAGATGAAGCTGGTAGGAGTTAGGTTTAAAACAAGCAGAAGGTTGTGATTCTTCAGGCAACACTTAGTAGGTGCCCAGAGAAGTTGCTTATGTGTATTGTGGACTAAAGAGGTTTGCTTGCATTGGACAAGAAAAATTATTGCAGGTTTAGGAAAGTTCTTAATCTGAAAACAGTTGAAGCCTGGAAAAGTAATAGGAGAAAATATCATATATGTCTGGTCTGTTCTTACTCTTCTGTATGTGTCTCAGCTAGCTAGCTCATGGCTAGTTTCACAGCCTGAATTTTGGGCCTGCTGCACTCTTACTCTAAACCAGCATCCTTCTGAATGAAGATGGAAGCCTTTTGGGGTGTTTTTTTCCTCTGTTTTTCTTATGATGTCCCTTCAAAATCAAAGCTCTTCGAAATATGGAAAAGGTTATGCCATATGCGCTTGAATATTAATTAAATGGCCCATTAAGCCATTTTTAATCACATTAGACTTTTGTTGTGTCTACTGGAAGTTGCTTATCTGAAATAGGAGCCAGTTTCAGAGACAACCAGGATTGCAGCAGTAGGCTGCTTGGGTTACAGGTGAGAGGACACAAGTGCTCTTTTTTTCCACTGATGTCTGGATCGTGTGTTCTGTTTCAGTTACCCTCTTTGATTAGATAGCCGGTAGTGTTCCCATTCTCCAGAGAAAATGTGGTTTTGCTGGTATATATGAATATGTCAAGTTTTCTGAATATACATAAGCTTTTGGAAACGCTAACATAATTTCTTTTAAAAAAGCTTCATAAATGCTTAGAAGTCTGAGAAGTGCAGTATTTAAAGTGTATTGAAGTTTTATCTGGCCTTGACCAGCCTTTTCTCCACAAAGTATATGTTTATTTTTCTAAATACGTGAAAATGTGTAATTTCAGATGTTCTCATGAATTTTCATAGAGGTCTGTTTCCTTTGTTTTGATATATATTCATAGGTTTTAGTCCGTCCTTTTGTAGAAGTTTCTTTTCAGCGAACAGTGTGCCGGACAACAACAGCAGAGGGTCCAAACCCCAGCTGGAATGAAGAACTTGAGCTTCCATTTAGGTACAGCAAAATGAAGCAGAATTATTCCTGAGTAATGGCAACTTAATTTGAGCATGCAAATGTATTAAGATTTTCCAGTTCTGTTCAAATCACTTTTTTGGGTATATTTAACCTTTCCAGAGCTCCTAATGGTGACTACAGCACCCATAGTTTGCAGTCAGTGAAGGATGAAGTCTTCATTAATGTTTTTGATGAAGTACTTCATGATGCTATAGAGGTGAGTTCATAATTGCAGGACAGTGTGTATTAGAGAATACTATGAGCTTTTTAAGTTGACAAAGTCTTTTTGGTATAATAAATTTCATCCTCTTGTGCCTCTTTTATCTATTTTGCCATTCCTTATGATTTTATTTCTAGTCAGTAATACAAGATTATTAGAGGGAGCAATCTGTACAGTTAACCTTTGTACAAATTAACCTTGTACTACATAGTCTGCTGCTAGAGTTGAACATATGTATGTAATGTGTTTTACTGATATTTAGTGAAACCGGAGTAACTAAAATTGAGAGGCAGATTGTGAACTGTAACCTGAATTCTGTTCTAACAATTAATCAGAATTTTTTACTAAATTCCCAATGAATGATCCCAGTTCCTGTATTTTTATTGACTATCTTTTTATGCTCTCATCCTTTTTGTTTTAATTTTTTGGAATGAGGTAAATTAAGCTCTCAGTGTTGACATAACTCCTTCCCCTGGTGAAACAAGAGCAGGCCCTTCTAGTCAGTTCAGCAGAATAGCAGTACTCAACGGTCTTGGAAATGCAGCCCCAACATGAAAAAATGCACACATTTCACTGAGAACACAATTCTGTCCCCAGAACTGAAATGGTATTTGGTGGAGCAGAGGGAAGAGTAGTGATAGTCTTGAAACTCAGATGTCACTAGAGCCTTTACAGATTTTTATTCATTTATTTTTAACAATGTATAGGCTGATTATACTGGTTTCAGGAATCCCTGATAAGCAATACACATGAGAACAATGCTTCTGTTCCACAGCGTTCGGTTACATTTTCATACAATTTTACCTTCAAAAAGCTTTCTTAAATGCTAGCAAAATACTTCATTAGAAGACCATAGTTATATTTACCTTGTCTGAAAAGGCTCTTTTGGATGACTTCTCACATTTTTGAGTTCTTTATCACAGGTTATACAGGACTTGAACCCTGAAGTGCAAGCATGTTTTATCATGGGCCATGGTGGCCTTGTAATTGTTCAGTATCTGGCATGCTTGAAAGACATGCAGAATAATCATTGCTGTACTAGTAATGAGCTTGTATCTATAGTAAATTATTAAAACAATACATCATTTTTATTAATGCCTGGATTAAATTGTTGATTGGATTAAAGGAAATTAAGGTGCCTTACAAAGTGTTATGTTGGTCACCTTTTTAACAGGATGATCGTGAACGAGGCAGCGGAATCCACGCTCATGTTGAGAGACGCTGGCTGGGATGTATTAAAATTCCATTTACTACCATATATTTTCAAGCAAGGGTAAGTAAGCTGGAGTAAATGTCTTAAAATGCAAAACTGGAGAATGGAACAAGGCTGGTAACGCAAGAGTTGGACGAAGCCTTGGGAAGCATGGTTTAGTGTGGGGTGCCCCTGCTTGTGGCAGGGGAGTTGGAACTAGATGGTCTTAAGGTCCTTTCCAATCCTAACGATGCTATGATTCTATGATTCTCTGTACTTGTTAGCTCATTTTTATGGAATTGTTTGAAAATGTCTTTGAAACAACTGGTTTTTGTCAAATTTGGTGAGTATTTGTCAGTAAGTTTAACACTCTGAAGGGAGAAGCCACACGCAAACATACTTCTACACTGACAATGTGGCCTAGTTTCCTCCAGTAACGAGGTTAAAAGTGCGAATACTTTAGGTGGTTTTGCCAGTGGCTTTTGAGATCTTTGGTATGCACAGCCTTGATACATGAACTACGAATAGGAATATGACCTAGATAGCTGATGGAAATCTTGACCTACCTTCTTTTTTCACATTTTACATGAATCACCAGATTTTCATCTTTGCCTCTTCCTGTCCCTTCTTTCCCCCATCATTAGAACTTTTAAAGAGAAACTTTCTTCAAGAGATATCAACAGGTAGTCATGGGAATAATAGTAAAATATGCAGTTCTTTATAGGGTACTTCTTCTGTCCCTCCACCCATCCTGGACTAGGTTAAGGAAACTCAATTTTTCACATCAATAGTGCTATCTATCATATTGTAACCGTGCTGTAGGACTTTTTTATGTAGGGCTGTTGCTTTCATCTGTAGATCAAGTCATCGAACCACAGAAGTCTGTTTCTTCCTTCATGAAGATTCTGACATCAGTTGCATACCTAATGACATACTAATTTGCTTTTCTCTGGCTATATGGGACACTTCACAGAAACTTAAGTGCTATCTTCAACTAAAGAGTTTAATTGATGAATTTAGGTGTTTGAGGGTTGTGATACCCTGTAGAATGACTCTTTCGTTGACTTCAAAGATGTAAGTAATAGGGTCTAGCCCTCTTTTCATGAGTCTTTGGCCATCCTGTGCTGACAGTGGCACATCATGTCACCACTGTTGTTATAGGTCAACAAACAAAAAGGAACAAGAACCTCTTTCTAAGGAAATGTTCCGTGCTGGGTTTAGGGAAGCATTCTAATGTGTGAAATTCACCAGTGAAGTGTGTCTGCTCACAGTCCTGAGAGACTTAATGGACAGACTTAGTTTAACAGACTGCTTACCAATATGTAGTGAAGGACACAGCCTATAATCCATCTTTGAGGATTACCAGTTCTATTGTCAGCCTCTGCCCTTCATACTTGTTGTTGTATCAGTCTTTCTGTTATAGAACCAGAGTACCTCCAGGATTCCTGTTAATGCACTCCTAAACGTCTTTGAGGAAGTCTTACAGTTTGTGATTCCCTAAGCATAGTGTGCATGCCTGCACAGATCTCCCCAGCATCAGACGTTCTTTTGACTGAACAGGATTTCTTACTGAATTGAAAAAACCTGATTAGTCCAGCAGTTATAGCAGGGTGCATCTAGCAATTAGGTTTTAGCAGCAAATGAAGCATTTCTTCATCCTGTTCTACTGCGCTGCAGCAGGAATTCTGAGTGAATTTTTTAGAGTTTTCTTCTCATCAGACTTAATTTTGTTCTTAAATGTTTGATGAACCAGCCCAGTGAGTCATCTGTTCATCTTCCGCATCCACTGAAGTTATCCTTCCTGATCGCAGTTATCTGAATTCTGACCAAAACAGGTTAATCTTGCTTTTCTCTTAATGCTACTTACACCCACTGTTGCGACTTGCCCAAGCAGGTGTTGGGCATGCCATCCATCATCTCACACAACCTTTTCTGAAAGACCTAATCTTCTGTTGTGGTGGCAGAGGAAAGTGCAAAGGGCTGTTGAGTCTATCAGAGCACTCTTCTGTGGGGAGGCTGGCTGAATGGGCCCAGTTCCAGTTGCACCCAAGACCGCCAGCAGCTTCTGCGTGGAAAGTGTATACGTTAGATGCTGATGCATCATGCAAACAGGTAAAGGCCTGTTGGTTTGATGCTGCCTTCAGAAGTGGAGTTCTACAAACTGTGGTTTGCCATTTTGACAATTTTCCAGGTAAATAGTGCCATGCAGAGGTTGCTGTTTGAAAGAAAAGCAGTGAAATGCTGGCAGTCTTTAAGAACTAGCGTGTATGATTTGCATTTCATTAAATATTAGTGTCCATAATATGCAAGACAGGCTGACATCCAATTGTAATTAATACATTTAACAATGAGGTGTCTCATGTTTTCCCCACAGTTAATCAGTATATATGTCATATTCTCTCATTTCATTGTTTTGTAATTCAGGGTAATGAAGAAATCAAAGGATTAAAATACTTGAATACAAGCAGCAAATGTATTTGAGAAGGAAGTTTTGCGTTTTCTTCTAATGAGAAGTATTTATCTGTATATGTTGTAGATTGATGGTACATTTAAGGTGGATATTCCTCCAGTCCTCCTTGGCTACAGCAAAGACAAGACCCTGGGAATCGAGAGAGGCTATGATTCTGTGCAAAATCTGAGTGAAGGCTCATATATAACACTGTTTATTACCATTGAACCACAGCTCATTCCTGGAGAGCCAGTCAGAGAGAAGGTAACTAACCAGCAGTTCATCATGTTCTTGCTTTTTGTTTCCAGGGGTGCAGTTCCTGAGATGGATATAAATAGGTATGCTTAGTACATTGAAGGACACGAATACAAGTATAGCAAGATCTTAATACAAATTCTGAGTGTTCTGCTGTGAATTTTTTTTCACTCAGTTCAATTTAATTGAGTGCACCAGTACATTAGATGGACACTTAATGCATAAGTTACTTCTCACTTTCACCAGGTGTCTAGTTCTAGTGTTAATAGAAAGCAAATTTGTGTTCATTATCTATGAGCATGTCATTTTCCCGTTTACTTCTGTAGATAATAAAGTGTTCATGTGAGTATTTGTGACAAATGAACAGAAAGGAGGTAGCAGGTGCAAACACAGTATTTTCCTGTTTCTGTGTTTATACTGTTCAGATAAAGCATTTATTATTTATGGCTCCATGATGCCAGATCTCTAAGACAATTATTTCTAAACAGCAGCTGTTACTGTTTTCAGTTATTTTACTTAAACCAGAAGTGCCTTACACTAACAGCAACAATTTGTTGTTACAATGCATACACCGCTTGCTATTTGCTATAACATTATGCAGTGATGTTGAGATCCATTCAGCACGGATGCATGTTCTTCACGCACAAACAGCAGCAGTTCATTCTTTTCCACTGCTGCACTTGTCATTTATTAGAGACAACCAGATCTGGAGAGAAAGGTCTATCATTATGTAATTTCTTTTTCAGAATAAATATATAAAATTGAATGTTGCATTTTAAAAACCCTTTTTCCTTTTAAATTACAGTCTTGGAAACTATCCAGTCCTGAGTTTTCTTGCTCTCCTGCAATACTGTGGGAATCGTTACAATTTAGTCCTGTTGAAAATAAAGAAAACCAGTAGAGTGCATTCATGGATGGCTTTTAGTGTTAATTAGTTTGAATGATGAGATTATTACTATGGCTTGCAACCAGAAATGCAGTCTTAACAACCTTGAAGCACTTTTAATAGATGAGACCTTATGCAAGAGTTCTGAAGTCTGAATCTTTATGCACAGCAATTACTTGCTAGGAAGAAAATGCACTGAATTTATATGGACACAGGTCTCCATCTGTAGAAAGATCTGTCTCCAGCACTGTTTCAAAAGAGAACTCAATGAAATTCAACTGAAGGATGAGATTATTGTAAAATACTTTGGACTGTATGTTACGCATCTTGAACTCTTCAACTAATGAGCAGATGTTCAGAACTTCTTGCATAGATGCAATTTGATGCTTAGTTACCAAAAGGTTATGTATTGTAGTAATGCTCAGTGAAATGCAGTTTGGTAGCTATATTTAGAATGGATTTGAACACTTCAGAGGGAAAAGCAGTGTATTTTATTTAAGTCAAAGATCTTTCTGACATAAGTTCTTTCTCATTTCAAATATGACAGTAGGACCTAACTGTCCCCTGCCAAAACTCAGACATAAAGAACTGGAAAGAGACTGAAGTATGTTCCATTCTGAAGATTCAGCGAAGAATTGTAGCACAGTAAATCATAACACAAGAGATGAGTCCTGTTCTAAATGGCAAGAAACACATGTGAAAGCTTCTCACAAGGAGCCATACTGACAAGACAAGGGGCAATGGGTACAAGTTGCACCGGGAAAGGTTATATCTCCATGTAAGAATGGAGGTTTTTTACAATGAGAACAGTTGTTCTCTCAGTCTCCCCAGGGATGTCGTGAAGTTCCCTTTGCTGGAGGATTTCCAGATATGATTGGACAGGTACTAGACAATCTCATCTAGGCTCCCTTTTCCACAGAAGATTGGACTAGATGGTATTCTGAGGTTCCTTTCCAGCCTGGGCTCTTCCCTCATTCCATGAAAGCCAAACTACCAGAAATTATGCACAGTCACCAAAGTGCACTGAAACTGAAACCAGGAATAAGGACACTGTTGCTGAGGAGGAGGCCAGAGGAAGCCACGAGGATGATCAGGGGACTGGAGCATCTCCTGTATGGAGATAAGCTGAGAAAGTTGGGGCTGTTCAGCCTGGAGAAGAGAAGGCTGCGTGGAGACCTCATAGCAGCCTTCCAGTATCCAGAAGGTGGCCTATAGGGATGCTGGGGAGGGACTCTTCGTTAGGGACTATAGGGACAGGACAAGGGGTAATGGGTTCAAACTTAAACAGGGGAAGTTTAGATTGGATATAAAGAGGGAGTTCTTTACTGTGAGGGTGGTGAGGCACTGGAATGGGTTGCTCAAGGAAGCTGTGAATGCTCCATCTCTGGCAGTGTTCAAGGCCAGGTTGGACAGAGCCGTGGGTGGCATGGTTTAGTGTGAGGTGTCCCTGCTCGTGGCAGGGGTTGGAACTGGATGATCTTAAGGTCCTTTCCAACCCTAACTGTTCCATGACTCTAGATAGAAAACTGTTGATACAAAAAATCTGTTCTCTAAAATTCAAAGAACAGTGGAAAACCCAGTTGTGATTAAGAAATCTGTGTGAGTTTTGCCAGTTTTTTGTTCACTCTTTGCATTAGAGATTTTTCTAAACCTTGTAAAAACTTTACAAGACTTACTTTACAGATGATTTGTTGACCTAAGCCAAACCAGATCAGTTCTTTGGCAAACATTGTATGGGATTTTCAAATAATCCATATTTTTCAAAGCAATATAAGTAGAAAACAGTAAGATGTAATTTGATGTTAGGGGAAACTAGGTAAAGCAAGACAGAATTCATTAAGCGACTGTTCTGGTTTAGGTGGCATGTGTCTAATGAAATCTGTACATTTCTACAGAAACTCTACTGAAGTGACAGGTGTGTATATTCTAACCATGACAGAAGAAACTGTAATTCTATGCTGCAATTCCCCAGATATCCCCACATATAGTTACTATCAAGAGTGTTTAACATAAAATGACAAAAACTAGCTGTTTTGCCATCCTTTGTTCTATTGCTAGCCATTCCTGCTGAAGTTAAATCATTTGAAGTACTTGTGTGCTGCTTTAGGATGCTAAGCTCAGTTTTAGTTTGATTTTAAAATACCTTTTTTCATTTCTTTCCCTGTTTTTCCGCCCTCTCCTGCTGTCCTTCCTGAATCTCTGTCTAGATGAATGAAATGCTTAAGAAGGTACAATATTCATTAAATCAGCTGCAAGATTCCTGTTGTTCCCTGTGTAAGATTTAACTTAGTTTTGTGCTATTCAGCAATCTGCTGGCACTTTGCACTGCTTGACGCTGACATAGGAGTTGTTTATTTGTCAGTGATATTTGCAGTGAATGACTACATTGGAATTTACCAAGTGCCAGAGGCTGTAAGTTTTGGGTGTTAATATACAAGGGATTCTAAGTGGGTGAAACAAACTATTTTGACTGATCCTGATACCTTTAAAAGATGACATCTTAGGTGACGCACGAGTAAATAATTGTCATTGTTACATAGCTAATATGTGCTAGGTTTGCTTCTGGGAAATCTCATCTAAAAGCATTGAAATCTTGAACCCTTAGAATTCAGATATGTCTATCTAAAAATTACTTGGACCTTCTCTGCAAATATTTTGGGTTGTCGCAGTATTATTTATATAAAAGTGATGGGACTTTATGCATAACCTCAGTTGTGGTTTTAATGGAATACTGTGTGAATAGCATGTGGAATAGTGCCTAACCATAATTGTTTAACTTTGAATTAATACGTGGTGTTACATACTCATTCCTGCAGATTTACTTGGCCATAAATTTTCAGTGTTTTAATAGAGCCTGCTTATAGGTAAAAGTCATTATGTGCATTCATAAGTAAATGCAAATTGCCTGATTTTGCATTACTTTGACCTTTCTTGTATGACAGAGAGCCAAGGTATATACTGCAGGAGTAGTTCAGAACGCTGTTAGGGAAGAATTTCTCACTGCATTTATGTTCCTGTAAATGGTGAAATAAGGCCAAATATAGTAAAGGCTTAAGCCCAAACTATAAATAAAACTATTTTTGTATGAATTCTACTGTCTTTTCAAGTTTGATACCCAAGAAGATGAGAAATTGCTCCAGGCAGCAGAGAAGTATGAAGCTGAATGTACATCAGCGTTTCCGAGCCGTCAGTGCCTAACAACTGTGATTGACCTCAGTGGGAAAACAGTTTTTATTACCAAATATATCAAACCTCTGAATCCACCAGAGGAGCTTGTTGATGCCATCCAAGATAGTTCTCAATCAGCAGCAGTAAGTACTTGGGAAAGACAGTGAAGTTTCTGGGGTACGGATTTCCAAGTGTGTGCATTCACATGTGGGCACACATGTGCACATAGGTACATACCAGTTCTATACATACCAGTTCTATACATCTATACTACATCTTTGGTAAAGGAAGGACCAGAGATAGGAAATAAATTAGTAATGACTGTGTGTGATACACAGGAAGTCTGTCCATAATGATGCTGGAAAAGGATATTTGTATTCTCGGAAAAAATAGATATATTAATGAGTATTGTGCTTTAAAAGACAAAGAATTATACCATACCTCAGTGGGAGGTATGAGTTCTAAAGTTGCTGCTTCTGTGAGGTTAGTGTTTTGTTTATTGATATCTATGGCAATAGCACTGTGCTTCACACCTTGTATAGTACTGTTGCTGTGGTGAGAACTGAAGGAGTGACTTGCTTTGTTATGTTTCCTTGCAGGAATTGGTGGCTCGATATGTTTCTTTGATTCCTTTTTTGCCGGATAGTGTGTCATTTGCTGGAATTTGTGATTTATGGAGTACATCAGACGTAAGAAATGCATTAAAAAGTTCTTTATCCTCTTGAATTGTAGAATCATAGAATAGTTAGGGTAAGAAGGGACCTTAAGATCATCCAGTTCCAACCCTCCTGCCATGGGCAGGGACACCTCACACTAAACGCAAGGCTTTTTCCAACCTGGCCTTGAACACCGCCAGGGATGGAGCACTTACAACTTCCTTGGGCAACCCATTCCAGTGCCTCACCACCCTCACAATAAAGAATTTCTTCCTTATATCCAATCTAAACTTCCCCTGTTCCCCTGAACTTGTTTCCAGATCTTCCTCAAAGAGCTATCTTTATAAAATGAAGCCTGCACCCCAGGAGCAAATCTGAGACAGTTACTGTTCACTGATGTCAACCTTGAAACTGTCCAAAAGTTAAGCAGTACAATCCTACAGGAATTCCACTTACTAATTGTATTAATTTCTTGTCCAGATAATTTAAGTTTATGAATAAAATCAAACTGAGCTGTCTTGCTGCAAAACACAACCTTTTATCCTAAATATACCCAACAGTTTCTAAAGATATCGGAGAAATTTCTGCTGGTCACATATCTGGAGAAAAGAAAACTCAAGTCCAAACTGAAAAGTGACCTCTGTGTATTAGGGGTTTTTTCATCTTTCAAGCTACAGAAATGCATTGTTGGGTATTTAGTTTCCTTCACCATATCCCCTTCCACCTTTAAGCTTTGCTTGAAGGAGGGACTCGCTTAGGTATGTCCACATCTTTCCTGTACTGGGAAGCCCAGAACTGGATCCAATACTCCAGATACATCTCCCCAGTGCTGAGTAAAAGGCAAGTAAAAGGCACCTCCCTTGACCTACTGGCAGTCGTCTTTCTACTTGTTTATATCTCTTCTCAACATTACTGCCCATGCACTACCACTGTGGTAAATCTGCAAGCTGGAATCAGGTGTTACATAGTACTGTAACCGTAACATTCACATCATCAGATCAACTGAGGAGCTATTTTAGGAGGATAAAAGACTGCATCTAGTCCCTCACAAATCATAGATAAAAAACGTTTCCAAGTTTTGACTTGAAAGGATAAAAGTGACATAAAGACACAACTTTTTTTCCGTTACACTTTTGTATTAAGTGAGTAGCTACTAAGAAAAAATATTTATGATGAGAAAACATTTCGAAGATACTTACTATCTGCTTTGAATTCTGCCATTAGATGCTCTGAAATCAGCTCTTCCACTGAGGATTCCAGCTTCCGCTCCCCATCAATAATCCAGGGAGTCTGAGGTAAATTCCTTGAGTATTTGTTGTATCTTCCTGTAAAAACCAACTATGTCACCTGCAATCATTCTAAACCAATAGACCAAAGCTCCAGTATTTCACATTTTGTTTTCACTGGAGCCTTGTGAACATAAATTTAGAGGCTTAAACGTGCTGTGCCTACAAGAGTTTCAGACTCCAAGATGGCCAGCTTAAAGGTAGACTTGGAGCACCTACTGCTGCAGTCATCCCTTCAGGCATAACCACAGAAACAAACTGTACATAGCTTGACACAAAAGGGAATGAACCCCAGAGGTTCAATGCCTAGTCTGAGTCAATTCTGAATGGAAAAAAAATGGGGTTTTAATCAGAGCATGGTCTTGAACCAGCCTCCCATGTGCCAAACTAGTGCTATACATATGCCCATCCACCAATGCATACATGCCCCAAGAAGTCCCCTCACTCTCATAATGAGTTTCAACCCGAGTTCTGCCATTGAATGTTTAACAAAAGAAACCCAAACTGAAGTGTTTTGGCTAATTACAAAGAAAACCATGTGAGCCAAATGTCTTAATAATAAACCAGCATGAATTTCAAAAACCTTGCAAAGTTGCCATGCAAAGCAGTTGCCATCCTCTGACTAATTCCAGTCATAGTCTCATTTTAAGTCCCACTAGAATGCTGTCTCCTGTAACATAAAGACTGCTATAACTAAAGACCCAGTCTGTCATGGATGACCAAGATGAGCTTTCTTATTGACAAGTTTTATAAGAAGTGAAAATATGCACAAAACAAGGAACTCAAACATAAAGAACAATGAGTAAACCCCTGCACAAGTTTCAATCTGAAACCTTGCATATTCAAAATAAAGTTCAAAGCAGCTATGCATATTCTACTGTCCCTCTGTCATCTCAATTCTTTTGGTTTTCAGTATCATATTTTCCCATTTCTAACAAGGTTTCCTTCTTGCATTTTGATCTGCAGAAAAACCCACACAAATAAATTGGGGAATCTGACTAATACTGTTTCACTGGGGCATATAATGAAAGCACTATGACTAATCACTCAGCTTCACACTGCTAAATTCTCTTTCCATAAAACGGAAAAAGGAAAATATTATTTTTTTATCTCTCAGCTCCCCATTCTAATGATTTTGGGTTTTGAGGTGAAGAAGAGTGAGTTAAAAAAACAATAGGTGTTTCTCACTTTGACAGCTTTTTCTGAACCCCTAAAATAAGACTTGGGGTGTGAAATCATCACTAAACACCACAGATAAGGTCAAGAGGGCAATACCAACCGTGAAACTGTGCTTGCAAATTAAGATCACATCTCTTTTAATAATAGCAAAATAAATGCACTGTACTCAATAAATTCTATTCTGGACTTAATTCTTCAAAAATTAAAGATAACATCCTGTCTGGTGTTTTGTTTGTTTGTTTCAGTAAGCTATAAACCACAAATCACAAAACCAGTATTAAATCACGTGCGGAAAACTAAGTCCCTGTCTCCCTCTCCACACAGATGAATTCTGTGCTTCTAGATGAAGCAGCCTAAACCAATGTGTTTGGAAAAGGCTAAAAGACTGGGTATCTTGGACTCATGAAGATGTCACTGTCCTCTCAGTGATTAAAAATAAGAAACAGGTAGGTACAGAACATCAGCTAGCCTGCCATTAGAATATTCACTTTTGTATTTATTGTTTTCATTTTGTGCCTTTTCCTTTATTCAGGATTTGTACTATCCTTTTAAATAGTATTCTGGATTTAAATCGCAGGGTTTAAAGAAAAACAGAAGCTGTTTGCTTATATTTAAATCAATGTCTGTTTGTACAGAGGAGTAGAGGAAAGGTAGATACTATTGCAAGCAGCTAATAAAACAGTTGAATCATCTCAACTCAGGGACAGCAAGTGTTGTTGCATACCTGTCTCACCCAATTATTTCAGATGCTGTCTTGGTTTCTAGGGGTGGAATCTATAAAGAGCTAAGCTTTCCAAAATTTAACCTTTATTAATCCCATTAAGACTGGCAGGTTTGGATGGAATAATATGCAGATAAATCCAAATCAAATCCGCTTCTGGATAAACCCACTGAATGAGCAGAGAGAGTTGTTTTAAGTATTCACATCACCCTGTGCTGTCTCTAGAAGAGAGAACTCTTCCATCTCTCAAAGCAAAAGAAAAGCAATGGCAAGGAAAAGCAGGATATTGCTAAAATATCCAGAAGGAAGGTGTGTGCACACTGGAAGCAGCCCAAGTGACATGCTCCCCTCCTGCAGCTCCTACCATGGGAACCCTACTTTGTCTCAGCTGCCTGCAGTTCCCGCTCCTCTTCAACCACATTCCACCACAGACTATCTCTAAGTTTAAATTCACAATGTAAGAGCAGAAAACCAGTTTTGATTTGAGCCTGTTATCTGTAATTTCTAACTTCTGAGAAAACCATGTCTTCAGCAAAGGCAAGTTTAATTTCTCCCACTTTCAGTAAGTCCACTCTTGGATAGAGCAAGATTTGTTTCATTGCTCCTTATACTTCAATAAAGGAATCAACAAATATCAAGAATCTTCTGGGTCTCATCGCAGTATTACAAAGTTATGTTTAAGATAATACAGCAGCAAATAAAATGGATCACTTTACCAGCCACAAAAACTGCACCGTTATTGCACTGAATTTCAAGAGCAACACAGAGGTTCTTTGGTGAACTTGGAGGACATGGAAAATGCCTGTAGAGAAAAAGATTAAAAATAGAGCGATACCAGAACATGGTGAAGCATCATCATAGCAATAATGGCATGCAAGATGATGACTTCATTTAGACAAAACACAGTGTATGTGTGTGTAAATTCAGCATTCACATTAAAAGGTGGAAGAAGAAATGAATAAATATTAAACAAAGCAAACCCACTGCATTGCAAATACTTTTGTCAATCTGTCATCAAGCATTCTCAGAGTATAACACTTCAAAGTGTGTTAATATGATGCACCACACTACAGCTATAGCAATAATGAAACTAAATACGGCATGAAAACTACCTTCAGGACCTATTGCTAAATCTTGGTTGGGAATCAAAGCAAAGATTTGATTTTTGTGCAATTAAGCACAGTGAACTACAGAGTAAATGTCTGTTGATGTCTTCCCACTGCTTGTGATTTTTACCATATTACAGCACTTGGTGTTTTCTTAAAACTCAACTCCTAACATTTTGGAAATATGGGAAAAAGTCTTCCTTGTAAAGAGAAGCTTGCCTTGTAAACTCTAATGTTCAAAATACAGAAGGAAGTTCCATGATTTCTAAATCTCTTCTGTGGCTTTGGGGACACATAAAATATTTTTAAATGTAAATGACTGGCAATACTACAAGAAACTGTTTTCATTTTTAACCGTTCTCAATCCCATGCCAGCTCAGAAGTCTGCAGTGCTGTACTGCCAAAAGCACCGAGCAGAACTGCAGCTCTCTGACTCACAGTTTCTCCTTCGAGTTAATCAACCAGAGAGGCACTTCTACTAATTGGAAAAAGCCCATCATTTGTGTCATGTCCAGTTACATCCATCCTCTCTATCTTCAGCATTTTAAGATCACCCCTTAATTAAAAGATCTGGAATGACAGTCTATTACCAGAAGAAAACACAACACATTTTACCCAGTAAACTAGAGAATTTCAACAATTAAAAGTTCTTTTATAGACATCTTACCACTACTTACCCACCTAATATTTTCCTCCCCATCTTAACTCTATACAAAAGCACAATACTAAGAACTAGTTTCAGTATATACTTACTTGAGAAAATCCTCTTCTTTTATCTTCTCTAGGGCTTTTATAACTGCCATTCTAGTAAAAACAGACTGCACAATGAAATAAAAAAATGAGTCAAGAACTAAGAGAGGCTAAGAAAGGATACTCTAAGGAAGAAAAAACCCTAAAACATGCACACTGTAGGATTCTCACAATATACTGGTTTTGCTTGTGTTTTGTTTTTTCTTACACCTCAAAGCAACTCCATATGAGTAAGAGCTCACCATGATCTTGACCCTAATTTTAATAGGGCAAACAGTACCAGGTAATTTTGCCAGATTCTATTCAAGTCACTTTACACACAACATGAAATCAATACAACTAATACAACTGACGGATTGGAACATAACAGTTATTTAGTTGTACAACTAAGATTTGTCCCCTTTGTTTCTAGAAGACAGGTACAAACTGTAGTATATGTTTACTCACTGCTTTTACACAGCAAATATAACAAGACTTTCTATCTACAGTTACTGTACACTATATACTTGCAAATTAAACCTACTCCAACTCCTGAGAATATTCAATTGCTAAGCTTGATCGCTGGTTAGCTGAAAGAAATACTACGCATATCTCTGGAAACTATCTTATTTCACAAGATACACAAAAGTAAGAACAAGAAAAGTTCTGAGGTCCAAATCTGCAAAACAGATTAAAAACAGAATTCTAAATCCATGAACATAAACCTAAAAAAGCTTCCCCATTCTCAAGAGTTAAGTATACCTAAGCCCCAGCTTTTATCTTGGTGACAGCAGGCAGCTAGTTCTTCTCCAAATAAGACTGTTGAGTAGGTATCTGTTTATGAAGTTCAAAAGTTCATTCATACCCAAAAGTAAGGGCTCTGAGTGGTAGGGCTTAGCAGTTCCTGAAGTGTGGAAGGCAAGCACCTTCAGACTCACAAGCTGCATCAATTCACAATGGTGAACAGATAGTCAAAGTAGTAGTAACAGTACAGAAATGGCAGGAGTCACAACTACCATCCTCTGTGCATAACCAGGTGTTCCTATTGATATCTCAAGTGAGGCTAAGGCAGAAAACACAGAATTTAGGTTTCTAGAGCAAGAGAAATAAGTGCTGTAATAGGTAAGGCAGAATTCTGCATTAGGAAGGCTGAGGACAGTAGGTCTCTTAGTCAGCTATGAGATCAAACCCTATTATCCAGGGTTTTATCCAGTCAGGTCTTGAAATCCTCCAAGGATGGACCCTGCACACCCCATCTGCACAACCTGCTCCACTGTCCAACTGTCCTCATGGCAAAAATGGCTTTTCATATCTACTCTGAACCTCTCATTTCATCTTACTTCCACTGTCTCTCATCTTCCACCACGCACTGTGATGAACAGCCTGGCTCCCTGTTCTTGATAATCTCTCTAATACTAAGAGATTCAGTTGGGTCCTCCCTAAAGCTTTCATTTCTCCAAGCTGAAGAAGTCCAGGTTCCTCAACCTTTCCTCACAGGGCATGTGCTTCAGCCTCCTGACTTGATGGCCATCTGCTGAATTTCTGATGTAAGGATGGGTTTTTTGTTATTTGGTTTTGTTTTGGGTTTTTTTTTTCAAACTGGATTGGGGATTTGGAAAAAAAACCCCTGAAAACATTGTCCCTGTTTGGGACTATTTAAGTGTTTGCTCTAACACACAGTTCCTGGCTGCTTTCAGGATAGCTGGTCTTTCTCCTTCTAAGCATAAATTAGAGATAAGAGCACTGCCCTTCCTCATACGACAGATGAACTGGAAAACCCTTAAAGTACCAGCATGTTTAAATAACTATCTACAGCAGATGACATGGAAATTTTCACTTAGAACCCGGTTTTTATACTACTTCTCTGATTAACACAGCCCTTGAAGCTTTAAGCACAGCTTCTGTGTAACAATTAACCTCTGCTGGCTCTTCAGAGTTGGTATTTTTTGCTCTAAGTTCCCCTGCATCTTGTTGCCTGTGTGGTTTTAACAGCCAGGCCCTGCTGGTTTAGCTCCTTGTTTGGGATTTTCCCCCTTCTAAAGGAAAGCAATGCAGCAAGCAGTGAATTACAACAATACAATCCTTATAAAAAGAGACTTGCATTTCTCGGTCAGGTGGAGTGGAGTAGGCAGAATTCCTGGGTAAGATTGCCTCTGTCAAATGTCAGGAGACTCTTCACCAGAAAGAATAAAAGGCCTTGCAGAAGCTTCTGACAGAAGTTACTTGCTCTCCTTCTGATCACATCAACTGTCCTTCTCATATGAGTTTCTCTCCAACTGATTTTTTACTCTTACACGTCCTCTTTTCCATCAATGATTGTGTGTACGCTCAGGGTCTGCAAGAAGTGGCAAGGTCCCTTGTCTTCCCTTCCCTTCTGCAGAGGTAGACAGGATAAAACCATCCTGCATGTATTGTGTCTTTCGTGCAGGTTACAGAACATGAAAACTGCAGTGTGATCATTTTCCTTTTGCCTGTGGAGTCTCATCTTCACAATGTGACTTATCTGAACAGAGAGCTTGAGGATCATCTTTTATGCTATTTTTAATGCATGACAGTCAAGTTCCTAGATCTTAAGGGAGGTATTTACAGAGAACATTCCTAAAATTATGGCCTTTAGACAGTCTGGAAAATGAATGACCTAAAGAAAAGCACCAAGCTTTTAGTTTTCCTACACAGTGACATGTTAAGTAAGTGAATAAAGGCGATAACTTTATTTTGAGACAATAGAAAACTAGAGAGATTTCTGATGAAGGAAAACCAGACATTTAACACTGACTGAATACCGAGGTTAGTTCTTCGTTGTGGCTACTGCTGTAAAATTCTGACTGTCAGAAAAGAAATACAACACTGATGAGGTCCTACCTGTTTGTTCTTTGCTGGTTTGAAACAGTCTGGACAGGCTGTGGCTCTAAATAAAGAAACCAAAATTAGTTGGTACTCCTACAGAAGAAGAGGTAAACAAACAGACTTAAAAGGATAGCATGTACACAGTCTTTTACCAATGTGTCCAGTATCTCACTTCCACAGCTTAGCATAGAGCACATTTTACAATTAACTTTATCCTAAGCCACTAGCGGCAGACAGTGTGTGATGCCTGATCTAGAGAGAAGTCATAGACAAACCTGTGTAAGCCTCTTTTGCTCTGACACAGATGTGTTTCAGCTTTGAGATGGGATGGAAAAGCACACAAGCAGTTTAGCTGTCAGTCCGTTCCAATCCTTCTCAACAAAGGTCATGATCAATATTTAAGTTCCATGCAAGATGTGCTGACATCTTGAAATCTACACTTGCTGTTCTTACACAACGCACACGACAAACTAGAGGTTCAAATTGCTGCTTTTGGATAGGAAAATTCATTACTAACCCCAGGTGCTCAATACCATTTGTGCTTTGCCTCTTCAAAAGGAAACTACTGGTTGTTTCACGAAAGTGAAAGCCAAGTGATTGAAACACTTTTTCTGAGTACTGTAGAGGAAGTTGCTGCTCCTATTAGTGGATTTCTATGTATGCAGTTAGAGATGATTTCTAGCCTCCAACACAACTTATCAAGTTGCTTTTCAAAGCCTCTGTAACTACTTTGGACTATAAGGAAGCAGGCCTGTCCTCTTGTTTTTTGTACAAGGAATTTGCCTGACCAGTTTGTGACACAAAGCATCCCAAACTCCCTCTTCCACTATTTCAATATCACCTTACCTTTAATCAGAAATCTCCAAATATAAACTATCAAGAGCCAATTCAATCTTCCATGGCAAACCCAGCACACCTACCTACACATAACTGTGGAAGAACAGCTTGAGAGATGTGAAGTCGCACACACTATACTTGGAAACCTCACCCCAAAGTGTACCTGGAGGACTTCTCCAGCTTGAAACAAGATCCTACTTTGCTTCCACAAAAAACATGACTGTCATTACTAGAGCATAACAATTGCCAAATTTACCCTATTTAGGAAAGAAACCAAACCATTGCCTCAGAATATGCCCAGAGCCAGCCATTCAGAGGCAGAATGCATTGACACCTGAGAAGCTACTATGTAATTAAATTAGGTAACATGCTATTACTTCAGAAAAATGTCTATTAAAACCTTAATTGCTCTTTAAGTATGCTACAAAGAGAAAGCAAATAAAGGGATATTGTCAGGTCACATGGAATAAAGCTGAGTAGTTGGAATGTGGAATGGAACTTCTTTACAGCTTTCACTGCTGTAACTACTCCGCTCGGAGCGCTGACATTGGCACCATGACATGCTCCACATGAGTACTTTTGAAATGGCACAAGAAGTATGGGTGAGCTGAAAATAAGAGCTGAGAGGTTTCAGAGAAAGGAAAAGCACTACAGGAAACAAGAGCTGATCAAGTAAAAGGAAATAAATAAGAACAGAAGGGTGCAGGATCCAGAAACACTTGAATTTTTACAAGATTGCAGGTATCATTATTTAGAATTGTAGTTTGGCCCCAATACTTTCTCCCCCTTTTGCACACACTTGAAGAAGCTGGAAAGGAAAGATGTTCAGCAGACACTGGTAACCCATTCCTCCAAATACCTGGTCTGTCACTAAGCATGCATTCCCTCCATCCCCCAAGCCAAGACGAGTTAAAGATGTCATTGCTGAAAACCAAGGAGGTGGCAAATGGGCCATTCAAAGATCACAAACTGCCAGAAGGAGTAAAATCAGGGAAATATATAAAAGTTGCAAAGGAAATCTCTAGTCTCAAGAGATGAATTTACTATACAACAGAAAAGTCTATGCAAAGCCTCTATGCTAAGATTTAACTTGCAGTAGGGCACAAGTGATGAAACAGAGTGAAACTTTGATTTTCCAAGAAGCATCAGCAAATGGGAAGAGTGAACCTGATTATCCAGAATGTACTACAGAGTTTGAGAAATCAGATTAAATGGCAGCTAAATTCACAGAAATATTTTGCTTCTTTGTGTATAGCAAATACCCTTCTGGGCCAGACTAAAAACTATGTGTAGTGATCAGGGAACTTTGTTTTCATCAATCAGCTAAACTGGATTAACTCACAGCCTTCCTGCCCATGCATGTCCCCTATAAGAGCAGGAAAACCTGCTCTAAAGACCTTGAAAGATTTCCCCACCCACATGGTTTGAGTTTATCTTTATAAATGACACAGTTATATGGAAAAAGGCTGAAACTGAACAACTTACCTGAATGTTCTCCTTCCAGTTGAAATTCTAGATTACTCTTTTATTGGCTTTAAAGCACAGAATTATCCAGAGATGGTGTTACTTTAATTCTATCTGAATATGAGGAAGTTTAGATGCAGCCCCTATTGCAGTTTATAAACACGGCGTATTCTCATCTGTAGCAAATCCGAACCAACAATGTTGCACAATATTTAGATAAAGATCTTTCGTTATTTATATAAAAACTTACAGGAAATGGCACTCCTCATCTGTTTCTGGGTGAGCGAAGACCACACTAACTTCAAACAAACTCTAAATTGAAAACACAAAAGACAAAAGCAGAAGCTAAGAGGTTTTTACATAAACAGGGAGGATATTCTCAAGTGTCCTTATTGTAGGATTAGGAAAACAGTAAGGAGGTAGGCAAAGGAGAAAGTAACCCATTTATTCTACAACAGCCTCTATGTGTGCTGTAATAGCATTTGCATTTCTGAAGTAAGCAAAGATTATCTGAGAGCACTTCAAAACCATGAGTGACCTACACACCATAGACAGCGGCCCCATTCTGCGCAGGGGGAACTGAGTCAGAGGCAGTGTATGCTCAAAGCCTATTACGGTCACTAAACTTCACAAACCTTCAGGGAGAGCAGTGCATAGCATGGAATAAAGATAAAACCCTGTAGTAGTCACCACTGTAAAATTTTGTCAAGGGCTTTGTTTGCAATGACTGAATGGCCTTGGGGCAAAGAAAGGCAACATGTCTTAATGGAGTGACAGCTAGACCAGAAACTCTAGTGTAATCTCAGTTCTACCCCCAATTCCCTCTTTGGCCTTGGGCAAACAACACTCATTACTTCTGTTATTCAGATACCAGAATACCTCAAGAGGGCTATTGAAAAGATTGGCTAATATTCAAGAGCCTTGTAGATAAAGAGCACTACACAAGTAACTTTTATGGTACAATGATGTCTGGAGTGGCTCAGTGCCTAAGCACTGTGGAGCTTTTGCTAACTTGGTATGCAGGAAGTTTGCTTCTTCTTGGATCATCTTCAGGATAACTGAGCATTTCTTTCTTCACTAAGACAAAAGGCATGCTTCCAATTAGCACTCCTGGGAAAGGACAATCTGTAATTATAATGAAAGCTGACAAATCAACCTAAAGACTAAATGAGTCTAGTCCTGGGGTCAGTTTTATGGCTGAGAACAAGTTAAAACTGCAGACTGCCTTGTCAGTAGGAATTTTACCATCAAGATGATTGCCATGTTCAGTCAATGCATTCAGAACCATTTTAAGGTTAGTCAGAATCTGCAAGCTGAAAACAGGGTATGAAAAAACATTTCTATTGCCTACTTACAGGTATTACAGGTTCCAACATGCCTATCTCTAGCATTCACTAAAGTGAACAAAGACCAGTCTTTCCTCTTTCAGTATGTTTCAGAAATAGCATGTTAAATTCTAGGGATAAAATGTAAGAACGTGAACAATTCATCTCACAGAGCAGTAACAGTGTTGGCAGTAATAGGAGAGCAAAGAAGGAACCTGTGAACATTCCTTAGCCTATGGAAAACAGAGATCCTGAAAAATGAGAAAACTGAAAAAGTCTCATTCATAAAAGGAGGATATCAGCCCTAGAGCAAGATATTCAGCAAAAGACTGCGACGGTTGCAGAAGATGCAACTATCTATGTGTACAAAAATGAAGATTGGACCCCTTAGTATGACATTTAGAGATCTCTTGTTAAAACAACTTCTCCCCTGTTTCCCCCTACCCTGACTGCAAGAGCAGTGCAACTTGTACATCTGTTAATAAGGGAAAAACATATATATTTCCCCCCTTATATATAAGTGTATACATATAAGGTGTGCATACATTTTAGTGTATAAACACAAACACATACAAAAAAAAGATGAAACAAAACAGAGAAAAAAGTGTTATCTTATTTATAGAACACCTTTCCATCCGCAGGAACACCCAACTCTTCAGACAACTGGGGATGAATAATCCATTTATAAGCTTCTTTCAGCTGAACAATGTCATCCTTCACCAAGGAAAGGCCCAGATTTCTGATTAACAAAGAAATAATAACTTGCACAGGGGTCTGCCAAACACAGATACATAACACATATATTTCAAGTCAAACTTAAGTAACTAGTGCCAGGTAAACAAGTGATGCACAAATAAAAATGGACTAAAGCACGAAGCATACATACCATGGCATGAAAGAATGAAAGGCTGTTCCAGAACCTCTGTAACAGCATTAAATCTCTGTATTAAATTAATGAATAAAGTGTTAAGGAAACATTATGGCCAGACCACGATTCCAAGTATGATGCTTTCCAGTAAACACATAAAACTTTGGCAGAGAGTAGCTAAAGGTGTAGCTAACATCAGCTTAAACTCAAAGACTGTGTTTCCTCCTTCCTGCCAGACTTGGATGCTGATGCTACACAGCATGGTAAGTAATATGAGTCCACTGATCCCACTGAAACAAACCCTAACCCACCAAAAACCATTTTTCTCATCCAGATCAGTGAGATGATCAGCTCTCCCAGGGGTCACATAAGCACTTCTGCTAACACAAGAAAGACAGAAGGCACATGCAGATTGAGGCAAGAGCCTTCTGATAGTAAATCAACATCTAGTTCAGCATAAGTAAACTGAGTATCTGGATCCTGCAGGGCAACACTTGTGCTACTTGCTAAGGAGCCTTCTGTCCAGCTTCCAGCCTAAGTACTATCTTATTCTGCCCTGTTTCTATTTACCAGTGGATTTTTCACTAATGTTTAAATATAGACTCTTTTTTGTTAAGAGAACGTGCACTGAGGAAACTCATGCCATAGCATTATGGTCAATCAAAAGCTGCAAAAGCCTTTCCAGAGACTACCTGGAGAAGAGCTGAGAAAGAGATGTACAAAAATCCTTTGTTTAAAGGATTTAAATAGGTACAAGACTAGGCCTCAACTATTCTTTGCCTACGGAGAGAGAAGTTAAAAGGAGCAGATGCCGGTAAGGATACCAGCATATGACTTCAAAGCACTTGCCTGGGAACTTACAGAGCAAAGCCCATGTCCTCCTATACAGATGGCATCAATGATAAGCTATGTGGGCAATGTTTGCCCTACAGGGCCTCATCCTCTCTCAAGCAATTTAATGAAACAATTGCTTTCAAATTAGTCTCAAAGTAGGAAGTGATTCATCATCTTTTAGCCCAGCTTTCAATGAATATCTAGAAATAGTACTTCCAACCAACATGAATTCCACCAAAGACGACTCCACTATCTAACTTTGAGACAAGTGGATTTGTTTCCTCTTGCCCACAAAGACAACTCATCTGTTCAGAAGGGCTCTAATACGTTCTCATTTGGCCAGGAGTAGGCATGTCCTGGAGCAGGCAAAGAATCAAATGTTTAAATTTATTTCAAAACCCTGAGGTATAAAAAAGATGAGTCAAAACTAAATTGCACCCAGTGCACTAATGTCTTTCTTGCTACACTATTCATTTTTCACTATTATCTGATAATTTTCATTCACTATTAATGTAAGCTAAACTGATACGGTGGCAAAATGAAGAGGTCTGTATTTCACTGTCTTCATGTACAAGATTCTGGCTCATGGCATCATGGCACCTCTCAGGACCATTAAGTTACTGTAAAGCTGTACAGTTGGACAGACAACCTACACTCCCAGTTGAAATACCATGGCCTCATAATCACACTAGGAGGCAAAAGAGATAAGAATTTCTAAATAAGGTCAAACCAGTTTCAGAAAAACCTAAAATAACACAAAACAACCAAAAACCACCAAACAAAAACCAGATGCCATTTTATCTTTTGTAAACAGCAAGTAAACTGGAAAGACTTCTCTGCTCATCATTTATCATCATCAAGTTCTCGTTAGACAGACAGCAAAAGCTATGGACAATAAAAAGTTAAAATAATAATGAAAAGCCAAACAAATAAAATGACAGCATATCCCAATTCTGATTTTCCTTATGGTTAGTTTTGAAGATACAAAGTAAGTTAAAATCGTGGCCAAGCACATAGGAAGTGAGTCTATATATTCCACAACTGTTAGCAAAAGCACCTTTATATGAAAGCAACTGTCTTGACCTCAAAAATATGTCTCTAATTGCTTGGTTAAAATTTTCTTTTAACATACATGTCTCAGCAGATCCACTGCATTAAGTGGTTTCTCATTTCTACTCTGCTGGGAAAAAAGTTACAGGAAGAGTATCTCTCCTTTCTCTAAATCTGGAGAACTCTCTAATAGAAGTGGTATGAGGGTTGCCAAAAGACATTACTCACCTCATTTCCTGTTTTAACACCAGCCAAGCAGCACGCTATAGGTCACCAGCCATGCCCAGGAAGAAGAGAGGGGGAGAGAAACACCAAAAGCAAGTGAAATTAAGGTTCAAAACTCCCAACAACTGTGAGGCTGTCATAAGGAAAGACACTTTAAAAAACCTCAGGTCAAAAAGGAAGTATTAGGAATTCAATTTAACTTTTGCTTTAGAAGTAGGAAGACAGAATCGGTGTTGGTAAAGAAATTACTTTGCAGTTCACCTCAAATCCTACCTGGCTTTAAAAAAGAAAGATCAGGCTACATTAAACATACTTTGAAAGTTGCTATTAACACTATAACCAGCAAAAGACACCAACAGCCTAAGTCAGGAGGAACTAGCTGCTATCGAAGTCAGAAGCAACTAGCAGTTATCTACCACACAGAGAAATGAGGAGTAAAAGAGAAGTGTCTCAGTGGATGGACTATGAAACTGATCTGACACATAAAGAAAAAATAAAACAAATTCAGTTATCCATTACAAAGAACATGAAATAAAAGACAAGCTTGGTCTCATGGTAATCACAAACCATTTCCCTGAGGACTGCCCTCTTATTTAAAGCACACCACTTAGTTCAGGAGACACAGGCTGAATATGAGAAAGCTGAAGAACAGAAGCAATGATTTCAGAGGCCAGAGGGAGCTTTTAGTACAAATGCGGGAGTTCACTAACAATTTTTAATCACACAGCATAGGTAGAAATGGCTGAAAGATGTAATTGTCCTTAATTTGTGCATTGCAAGTACTTCCTCAAACTCTTACTCCTCTCCTCTAGCAGCCTTATATGTTTAAAGAAACATAATGTAGCAGGTCCCTTAGATGCAGCACTGCCCAGGAAAGCAGATCACGGACCATCACTCAGGTGTCCCAGCCAACAGATGGAACTCAGCAGTACCAGAATTAACAATGATTATAACAAAGGTCAAAAGCAGACTTAAAATTGCCAGTGGTATGAAAGGACAATAGAAAAACACAAAAGTAAGCAAAAAGGAGCAACAGCCATCGAAGCCGTGCAACACCAATAGACTTGAGCAAATTCAGAAAGCATCAAGAAATTAAAAGACTTCCAAACATTCCAAACATTGCTTATGCCAAAAGCTTCTCAAAGCATCTTTCCCAAACTCTGCTCCGGGAGCCAAAGATTTGAGAGGCACATCTCTTTACAGCCTCATTCACTTCTCGTTGTACTGACGCATTGATACTACAAGACCATCTATCATTTCAGTGTAGTAATTGTTTAGCACTTTAGACTTTAGATTTTGCCTCTGTGTGGGCCAAGGGTGACTGCCATTCTCTGCACCACAATGAAAATATACCTTACTAAACTGAAGTGCATTACAGTTCACCAGAATTTTCTATTAGGTCTTTAACTAAGTGGAAAAAAAGTGATGCTGGACACAGGTATTCAGAAGATCTGTACAATGTTTCCATTTCAACTGAGTGCCTATCAGCGCAAAAACAATTAATAAGAAGAGAAAAACTCCCCTTAAACTCCCTACAACAAAGCAACAACATTTTCAGTTCTTCCTTTACTAATAAGAGCAAAATAACACATGAAGACTGGCAAAACCTCTTACTAATAGAACCGGTACTGTCAATACACAGTCTGAACATCTAGTCTCACCATCCTCACTGAAGATGAAAAATAAGTTGCTTGGCTTGAAACAATCACAAAGACAAAAGTCAGAATTAGTTTTCAATCTGTGGACTGCAGACTACTAGCAAAGTGTCAAAGAAAGGAGACTCCACACACTTGTCATACAACCATAGATACATACAAAATATCCAAAAGAATTGGTATTTCAAAAGCAGTGAACAACACCCATTTCAATTCTCCATAACTTTAAATCTCACCTTGTCTTTCTTCAGACACAGTGCTTTAAGAGTAACTTCCCCCCAAACCCTGTTGAAAGAATTACCATCTATTGTCAAGGAAATAATTCCGATGCAGAGGTTTGAAAACATGTATCAAATTTTAAGGAGCAGAGCCAGGATCACAACAGGTTTTCATTGATATCAGAAGGAACCACATCATAGATTTCTTTTACATGCTGATAGAGGAACTCAATCAAAAAAACCCCAGGTCTATTATCCTCCCTTTGGTACATCTAATAGAATGAGGGAATCCTAAAAACAATGCTAGAAATATTAAGGGGAAAGAGGAATGGTGGAGAGAGGACACAAACTTTGTTAGATACACACTACACCAAACTACACACTACTGAACAAAACAAATATCCTTGTACTGGTGGAATGCTGTCTACTCAAATTCACTGTGATTCATTATCCTGCATATGCAGACAGTATGAGTAAGACTGCTGCACAAAACACCATGAAGTATACTGTAATCTTGTTTGCATAATAACCCAGATAAAATCATAAATAAAGAGTTTCCAAATGAAATTCCTTGAACATAACTATGAAGTAGAGAATATGACAACCATAGAACTGGGTCTAGAAATATGCACTTGACAAATGCCAATTTAAAACATCTCCTATGCCTTAATTTAAAGCACATGTAGGTTTGGTATTCAATCAAGTGGATAACCTCACATCTTCCCCCTGTTTTATGGGGTACAATCACAAAACAAAGAAAACTTCTGCATGTAAGTAGTTCTGCTAAAATGAGACCACAGGTCAGATTTTATCTCCTCTGTCTTGACTTCAAAATTGAAAGACAATTAAAGATATTACTTTCCCCCTTCAATTAAGAGTAAACAATGGATTGGGATACTGTGAGCACAGAATACAAAAGATCCCAAATTCCAAATGACATTCAAGCGCCAAGCCAGCCAAAGCCCTCTACTCTCTCCCAGCTGTATGTGAAACTGGGGATCAGATCCCTCTACTTCATAATTACTTTATGTTTGTGAAGCGGTTTGAAAATGAAAAATGCTCATTACAGAGCTCAAGCCTGCAGGGCAATGCTTAACAGCACATATATTTCTGAAATACACTAGCTTAGGCACTATATTGATTACAAACTGCAGGATATTATTCTAATGCTATCTGAGGGATCACAGCGGCAACAGTTGAAATACCATGTGCAATCCCAGCCACAGCATTTTTTCACTGTATTAGAAAAGAGCTTCAAGATGGGGAATTCCATGATGAGGTATACACACTCCTACAGGGAGCAATGAGTACAGATGCTATTTGCATCAATGTCCTTGTAGCAAGAAGCAGGATGATGGATCACGATTGAGACTACAGGGAGAGTTAACAGTCACCCTTTTGAAGGGCATGCCTCACTTCAGATTCTAATATAGTTGTCTGACATAAACTTGGGACTCCTGTATTTATGATTTATTTTAATCAAATATCCTACTTGTGGAAAGAGGTGATAGCTTCTCTGCATTACAGATATAAATACTATGCAAATGTAAATTTTATGTCCTACTCTTCTTCAGCTCTGATCGTACATTTTTGACTTGGCAGGATGACAACTGTCTAAATTAATTGAAGGCAATATTAAAAGGCAGTTTCTGGGGTTTTTTTTGGTTAAAAAGAAGTCAGAGAAAATTGTGTGTCACGCAAAAGGTCAATGGGAGGGAGGCTGTCTTTGGGGTGTCCTTTTGTGATAAAATTACACATGTTCTTGTAAAGTGCAGTTCCAAGAATTAAAAGCAGAATTTAACAAATGACCTCTTTTCAACGCAAAGCACTTTGAGATATTTTGACATATTATATCACTTACTGCTTTTCTATAATCATAAAACAGGAAGTTTTTACCTTTTTTTTTTTTTCAAGTGATAGGCAGTAAATAAAACCCCATGGTTTTAAAGAGGTTCTTTCTCCACCATCACCCATTTTCACCCCTTCAGTTAGAGAACAGCTACACAAACAGCTGGTTTAGCATTTGACAAGACTGAAGGGATAGATGGGACAGCAGGAACTTCCTAATGCAGACCTGCTCCCAGACAAACCAGAACTGTTTACAAACACAACAGAACTGGTTTTGGATCTTCCTACTCATTCGTGTCACTTCACCTATTCATTTCTGGACACCGCAACTTTTATTGCCTTGATTGTACCAAGTCCTGTAGCATTGTTTGAATATAAAGACAACATAGCTGGAATGAAGCAGATGGACAGATTAAAAATTACACCTCATCCCTTTTATCAAATTTATTACACTTACAAGACAAAGTCACTATATAAATTAATAAATCTGGGTATCTATCAACTGCATCTGACAATCTAGTTTTGCTAGTCCACACAGTCTCAGCATATAACTAATATTTTCATCAGCTACATGAATTCTCTGAAGTAAACTATTACTTTTTGCTTCCATTTACAGCCAAGGCTGACTCAAAAGCCGGTAGAAACACTTGCCCTGCTTGCTCACCTTAGTGTGAGAACGTCAGAGTGCTAGAAAAGCAGTGCACTAACACCCTCTACCGAGCCATTCTGGCAAAGACCCATAAGGAAGGTAAATTAACACAGCAGTATCAAATCTTTCTTTCCTTGTCTTATCATTATATGGCTATGCTATGCAAAAAAAAAGAATAAAAGAAATTTATTTTTAAGCTAGATAAACTATAGCTGTCGAGCTAAAGATGCATAATGGAAAAGTATTAAGAACTTGACAGCACAGGAATTGCAGCTGGGACATGAGCCAAAAGATTCTGTGCCTCACTTTGGTTTTTGTTCATTGAGGCTATAATGAATAGCATAAGGGAAGTCTCAGTAATGACTAGTAAAGAGAGACTGGAAATGGAAAAGACCTGATCTATAGTACCCTAGAAACAATAAAGCTCCTCTTTATTTAAACACCTAAGCTTACACTGAGCATAAAAGTGGAGTAAGTTTGACCCACAGTTGGAGTTTTACAGAGCACTGCAGGCACACACGCATGCATCCACATACCTGCCTACCCAAAAAGGGCTTTTTAGATATATCCCATTTTTTGGATAACCACAAAATCAAATGGGAATAAGGGCAGTTCAGCCAGCCAGCAAGCACAATCGTTCTGGTATTATTTTACCAGACACAGCAGCAGCTCAAGCAAACACACTGTGCTTAATTTCAGATGGGAAGTAAAGAATCTTACGTTCAGAAAGACTTAGAAGTAGAGTACATGTTAGCACAATGCAGCCATGACACTGCCTGAGGTGCTAGAACTAACAGTACAAATCAACAATAAAAGTGTAGCAGATTATTTAACAATCAAACCATTTGGGATGAGAATTGATTTAATCACAGGTTTATAGATAAATCCAAGACCACCTCCATTTCTTTCTGCCATGTTCGCTTAAGTTCCTACTACATATTACCACAGCAGGCATCTATTGCAAAGGTGCACATGTTGCCCTTTAGAACAGGTATTGTATCACTTTGTATCAGAAAGCAGAGGAACATCATGAAATGTCTCACAACTAAGCAAAAATTGCTGCTTTATTGATCAGGTTATATTATACTTAGTATTTTCCCTCTATTTTTAAAAATAAATTACCAGGGTTATTCACTCCTCGATATTATCATTGGCCTCTATAACTGAATGACTGAAATGTAAACCATTTGATTAAAATTGTCACCAAAATCAGTAGTTTTACAACTGCCACAAAATTCAGTTTTACAAATCTAGACTTTTGACAATGCTCGAGACAGGTGACTATTAAAATGTGCACTTTCACATCATTTCAAATGCTGAACAGTTAAAGAGTCCATCCTCAAATTCCTTCATTTGTATTCTGCACTACCAATTATCATCTATTTCAGGAAAGGCACCAGCTGTGCACTTCCTTCTGCAGGAAGATCCACAAAGCAGAGCCAGCATCTGTACCAAAGGGAACAATACACCAAGGGCTTCAAGAAACTCCTTTTGGATTTTCAGCTGCAAAGTAACTCCTGGGCTAAGTGAAAACTGAAGCGACTCGGGCACTTTCTTAATTAAAATAAGACTCACCAAAAGGAAAGGGAGAGCAGGCTTCACTTTTAGCATGTGTTTTTGGCTTTTTTTAAACAACAGCAATTAAAAATCAAACCACCTCCAGCTTGTATATTCCATAGTTACTTTCTTTAATATGTATTTAAGTTATGAAGAAATAGCTGTAAATACTTACCTCCCTAACAGACAGCTGTGGGGGTAGTGACACAGAAAATACAAAACTAGTGAATTGGTAATCAGCAGAATTAACCTTCTGGCACACCTGCAATAGAAGGATTTTAATATTAAAGCACAGCAATGGACCGGAGTTGAGAAGCTTTTAGGATATTCTTTCTTCTACTGTAATCACTGTAAATCCATGTTAATACACATTCAGAGAGATGCTGAACACACAAACCAGGGTCATTCCTAACAACTTATTCAAATAAAAGCTTTTTTGTTCTGTTAAAAACAAGCAACTAATAAACTGTACCCTTATTGCTATGAAACTACTAAATCTGCTATTTTAAGACTAAGACTGTATACCAAAATCTTAGTGCAGTGAATTACACCACAGTGACCAAAGGCTGAAACAGCTGGCTCAGAAATGCAGAGATACAATTCTATGACAATAAATGCTTAAGATCCTGGGATAAGACAAAAACAAACACTTATCTACAGGATTAATTCATAATCTTTCTTCATTGCAAAAAAAATTGTGTTTGAAACTGGAAATAAAGTAAGAACCCAAACAGATATTAAACATTTTAAAGCAGGGTGGTAAGAGCTGATGACTAGATGTCCCTAACAGAAGTAAGCTCAAACACACATGGAGAAGTCTAAAATATCAGTTATTTAGTGAATGCTAGATGAATTCTGAGCTTTTAAGGTGAATTCAACATCTCAGATAAGTGAATTTCCTTATGAAACAATCACTTTTTGTGATGCCTTAGCAAATCTTCCACTGCTACTCAAGAGTTAACTCTGAAGTAAGTCTTAGAAGTGGATTCTGTAAAAATACATATAATCTACCAACAGAAGCAAAAAAGAAACATCATGCATTGCAGCAACAAAAACTATATACTGTACTTTCTGCTTAGTCCCCTTTTTAGATACATGCATGCTATTAAGCCAAATTATTTTCTATTAAAACTGTTAAGCATAAATACAAGCGTGGTTTTTCCAGCTGATATTTCAGTTTGTCACATAAGCAATTTTACAGCTCAAAAATGATGTTTGCAACTCTCATTACGCCCGTATTCTCTCCTAGCTCGTATTTCCTCCAACAACTACAAATCTGTTGTATCACCAACACATTTTCTTTCTCTGTGGCTTTCTAAATAGCAGCGCATTTTAAAGACAGACTTGTGGTGTATTAGGAACGTGTAGTTAAGCTGAAGCAGTTGACGCCTCCTCGTTTCCCTTCACGCAGAAAAAGTGAAGGGAGGTCATCATTTACAGTGTGGTTTTCTTTGTAATCTAAGCAGCTGAACCTCAGATTATCTCCTAAATTTATGTAACCACGTATCTGTTAGTCCTTAGGAAAATGTGCTCCTAGCAGTGATACCACTGCACCCACACTGCTGGTTTTTTAACAAGTTACATTATTATAAGCCCCGGGTAAAATATGGCCACACCAACAGTTTCTTTCCCAGCTAAACACAGGAGGCGTGCAAACACTGTCAGCGAGCAGCACGTAGCTGAACGGTGCCATCTACATTTCAAATATTCAAAATAGGTATTTCAGTTGCTTTTCTGCTTTCTTTCAATTGTTTAACTGCGTGGTGTTTTTAATCACCAGCTCTACCCCTTAAGGTTCCAGCATACACAAGCTCCAGGAAAAGTCCACAGAAAGACTAAGAACAGGTATTTACCTTTTTAACAAAGTCAGCCTCACAGAACTCCTGAAGAATTCCCAAACACACACTGCAAACCTTCACAGATGAGTTCTCCACTGCAGTATTTTCATCATTAACCTGAGGAATCTGCTGGAGCGCTCCATTGTGGTTCAGATCCTCGGGTCCTTCTTCAGGGTGTTCAAGTCTGATTCTCTTACACGGGGGATCAACTACATCAAGACAAACTGTATCTTCTTTTCCTGGATCATTTTTCAGAAATTCTTGTAAAACCTTCATCAAATCCTAACACAAACAGAGGAAACACATTCGTGTTTTCGTCTCTTTTCTCCAATGCACATATAAATACAATTCCAAAAGGCATTACTAACAGTACTAATCATTCCAGCTTAGCCTTAAGTGTATGCAATTGATAACTTTGAGTTTAGACCAAAAGACACCTACAAAATTAAAAAGCTCCGAGCTGTATTTCTCTCAAAATGTTATCCAGAGAAACTGAATTTTGCTGGACAGATTTCTTTATCATCCAAGAGGAGAGAAAACACTTCACAGACTTCACTTGCAGAAATGTATTTATCTTGGGCCCCATTGTTATTCAATGCAAATAGATGTTTATTGCCTTTTTGTCATTTAGATTATGTTAGAGTTTGATTCCTCCACCTCCATTAGCCCAGAGGAATAGAAAGAGTTGGCTAGCATAGTGTGAGAAGAAAATGAGAACAGGTACAGGTGAAGGTGAAATTAAATACATAGAGGAAGAATTTCATACGAAAGGAGAAGCCTACAAAAATTAAAGGATGTGCTGGTGAAGAGAGAGAAGAATTACCTACATATCTCTGAATTTTAGGAAGGATGAGAGATAGAGGCAAGACATAATTCAGAAAGGTTTATTAGAAAGTCTTCACTAACAAAGAGGTTACTGTCTTGTTGCAACTCAGAGGAAAATCAGGTATAGATGCAAAAGAATGAAGAATGGTATAAAGAATGAACGCTTCTCAAAAGACTGACAGAAAATGGAAAGGGATAAGGAAGAAAGATGTTAACAATGAATTCTGGGAAGTCTAAACTTGACCAAAGGTGAAACAATCAAGACAGACATGAGAAGATGGAAGCATAAAGACAAGGGATTAGACTAAGTAGATGGAAATGCTTATTTGGCCTTAAGAGGTCTCAAGGAACCAACATAGAGGAGGAGGCAAAACTAAGTTGAGGAGTGTTAACCACAAGAACAAAGGCAAGAAAGACTGTGCACAGCTAGGAAAAATTTGAAGAACACTGAATTTCAGCATTAAGGTCAGCTAAAAAGGACACCTACTAACACTGTGTTTGACTGATAGAAAAGATTTATCCTTAGCTCCATAATTTTTCAGTTAAAACCCCCTACCAATTCTACTGAAAGAAGAAGGAATTATCAAGTAAGTTTGGAGCAGACGGTTCCTCCTTTCTACCAGCTACACTTCCCACAGGCCCTTTACTACCTATTACCTTAAAGGAAAAAGAACAAAGGGAAGACTTATACATGCTCTGCTTTAAAAGTGAAGGAGCCATGCTGTGCCAAAGCTCACATGGCCTGTTTTCTGGTGGTTTTGAGGAATACACAGCAACTTTCACAGCCAAGCTTAACATTTGACCCAAAACGATCACTATAGTCTATGATTCTTCTGATTAATCACAATTGCACAGCATAGCAGAAGTCCTTTTCCGTAAGTCTTCTTACAAAGTGTTTTCCTCTCAGGCAAAGAGTCCAAGAACACCACCAGCTTCTCCTTCAAGGTAGCACAGAGAACACTGGATTCATACGTTCATACATTCTAATTAGAAACGCAAAGAACAAACCTTGTATGGATGTCTATAAAGCATCTGTGATCCCACGCTGCAGAACCTTAAAACACACCGTGGGCAAGTGCCAGCATTCAGTAACAGCTGAACAATTGGTCTGTCCTTTTCTGTTAGGGAAGACATACTGAAGAATTCTAAAATTTAAAATACAAAAGAGAATAAAAAAGCTTGAATAAACACAATTCAGCAACTCAACAATAAAAGGAATCACTTAACTGCACCAGATTTAGAATCACTGGATTTTGCGTGTGCTCTAGAGGAAGTTTAAAATACCTCTTTCTCTTAAATCAAAGGAATTAGAAGACCAACCCCAAAAGACCACTGACTCAGGGAAAAGCTTCTATACTTCCTATAAAAACCTGAAGTTAAGAGTTCTGACAAAGGTGTGCTGAGCTTTTGCCATAGGTTTTATCTTTAATAACCTGCACTACATGGCATGGTGTTAGTCACTGAACGAAAGAGGGTGGAGCTAAGACATATTAAGACAAATGTAAAATGGTAATTCCTTCCAAATTGCAGCAACTAAAGAATCAGTATGTTAAAATCAAAGGGAATAAAAAAAGCCCCAAATACATGCTACCACCTTTGGTCATACAAAGCTCCAAAGCCAAAGGAAGACTTTTCTGTCCAACAGCCACTTCAATTTTGAGGATTCTTATTTCCCATCTCAAATATAGGACTCCTGCTTTTGTGAGAGATCTCATAATGCTTCTATTTCATGCAAGATGATGGCTAATTTGGCTTCCTGTCATTCTCTTTGCCCAGAGCTTTAGAACAGACTAATCTCTTTGACCAAAATTTAATAATGGGATAGATCCCTGAACTTTGAAAGTTACTGAAAAACAGATTCCCAGTGAGGTGCTCACCCTTCCTGGGTATCGAGGAAACATTAGGAGGCAATACGATAACCACAGTTGTTCAGACCAAAGAATCAGTTAGTCTACTGTCACCCAAAGAAGGGATAAACAGATGACACAGGAAGATCTGTGTGCACAGGACACGTGTCTCTGCCAAGAGCTCTCTGCCTCCAGTTACTGCTGGTTTGGGGGGTTCCTCTGCCCTAGTATTGCTTTGCCTGTTGGTAAACCTGAACAGCAATTTCCTTTGATCCTTCAGGGTCTTTCTGAAATTGTTTCACCTCTAAATCCTTTGTCAAGGAATTCCACAATATCAACTGACAGACGAACCACCCGATTTCATTTAGGGGCTTAGCTCCCGTGAGAAACACTTGATGTGACTCCCTGTTTGATGTTTTTGTATTGCAAGAGCTGGTGTAGAGGCAGGATATACTGGTGTCCTCCACATTAGCCACGACCTGGTACACCTCTAATGTTGTGTCCTACTCAGGAGTGCCTTGTGCTGAAATAGCCACGGAAAACCTTCACAGCATGGGGAAAGTTCATAATTCAATTAATTCAGCTTCTCCTGGATTTGGATTCTTTATGGTAAGCTGTAAAACACAAAGACTACCTAGAAAAGTTCAAATTTGCTTTTAAAAAAGACAAAATATATACTTTTAGGTAACATAGCTCGATTCTGCTTGACAAGACCGGAATATTGTTGAACATTTAACACAACTGTGTTTCTCGCTACCAAGAAATTAAGGAGAGAAGCTCCATAAGAAACCTTCCCCTTCCACGAGGATTCAATGCTGGCACTGAACGCCCGCAGCCCGGCCGAGGCAACAGGTACCGGTGCCCACTGATCCGCTTTCCCAGCCGACACCCGACACAAACCACCTCTCAGCCCCCCCCCCCCCCCACTATCGCGATCGACCGCCACCAGGGCAGCCTTGAGCGGCCCAGCAGCGCGAAGCACCCCTACTCCCGCCCCGGCACCTCAGGTCTCGGTGAGGGGACCCCATTAACACACACAGAGGAACGCGCCCCCGACCATTAGAACCGTTACAGCCCCCCCGCACGGGCTGAACCGAGGGGATAAGGGGGTGAATGGGGAACTCTCATCACAGGGCTCCCCTCCCGCAGGAGGCCGGAGGCAACGCAGACGGGCTCCGGGTACCTACAGCCCCCCCCCACTCCGCCCGGCTCCCGCAGCGATCACCTCACGGCTCCCCTCACTCCGTGCGGGGCCTCGCCCGCCCAGCCCGTCGCGCCACAGGCTTGTGCAGCGGCAAGGCAGAGCGCATCGATGAACAGCGCAGCGGAACGGCGGCTGGTGAATAGCTCGGCGCTCCCGCATCGTGCCCGGCAGTGGGCGGGCGGAGGAGCGCGGCGGGCCGGGCCGGGCCGGGCCGGGCCGAGCCGATCCGTAGCGGGGCCCGCAGGAGGGCAGATATGGCGTCGCAGCCGCCGCCGAAGCCGTGGGAGAACCGGCGGTTGGCGGGAGCCGTGGCGCCGGCCTTCCAGTGAGTGCGTGCGCCAGGTGTCCGCGGCCTATGGCGGGGCTGCGTGCGCCTTCCCCTCCTCGGGCCTCCCGCCTTGGCCTTCTGCCCTGAGGCGAGCTCAAAGGTCGGGCCCAGCCGGGCTGGGCTGAGCTTGAGGTGGGGTCGGTTTGGGCGGCCCTGGGGAAGGGGCAGTGATCTGTTTGGGGTGGTTTGGGGTAGCTTATCCCGTTGTGTGCCCGCTGGGGAGGGGTCTGTGGTGGATCGCGGTTCTTGGTAGGGAGAGGGACCATAGCGTAGCTGTCTAGCCCTGCTTGTGTCTGTAGGAAGCTGCGTGTTTAATGTGGCAAAGGAAGAGCTTCACTGTTGTCATGAGTGGGTAGTTGGTATGAGTGCAGGGTGCTGCACCTGGGTCGGGGTAATCGCAGGCACGGTCACACATTGGGAGGAGTGATCCAGAGCAACCCTGAGGAGAAGGGCTGGGGGGCTTTGGTAGACAAGAAACTCAACCTGAGCCGGCTTCAGTGTGCACTCCGCAGCCCAGAAACCAACCTTATCCTGGGCTCCATCAACAGGAGCGTGACCAGCAGGTCCAAGGAGGTGATCCTGTCCCTCTACTCTGCTCTCGTGAGACCTCACCTGGAGCATTGTGTGCAGTTCTGGTGTCCTCAACATAAAAAGGACATG